>JABXWE010038231.1:0-12369 GCA_014611495.1 Limonius californicus
GGATTTTTTTACCTAGATTCGTTTTGTCCGGTATCATTTTTATCCGGTGACATTTATTCCAGTGACACTTATTCCAGGTGAAATGTTTTACCGTTACATTTTTTTTTTGATATTTTTTCCGGTGTCATTTTCTTCCTGAGACATTTATTCCAGTGGCATTTATTCCAGGTGAAATGTTGTCCGGTGTCATTTTTTCCGGTGACATTTATTCCAGTGACACTTATTCCAGGCGAAATGTTTTACCGTTACATTTTTTCTTTGATATTTTTTCCGGTGTCATTTTCTTCCGTTGACATTTATTCCAATGACATTTATTCCAGCGACATTTATTCCAGCGACATTTATTCCAGGTGAAATGTTTTCCGTTTACATTTTTTTGGTGGCATTTTTTCCGTTACATTTTTACAGTTTTTTTTATCGATAATATTGTTTCTGTCAACTATATAATACGGGCTACGAATGGTGGCAAGTATTTTGCACTTCTTCTCCACAGAAGGTGATCTTGGCAGAAGTATATCAGGCGTTTGCATTGCTAATATTGTTATCGTGGCATTTTATTCGGTGAAATTTTTTCCGTTGGCATTTACTCCAGTGACATTTATTCCAGCGACATTTATTTCAGGTGAAATCCGGTTACATTTTTTCGGTGATATTTTTCTGTTACATTTATTCTGTTTTTTTTTTATATGTGATATTTGTTCCGCCAACTATATAATGCGGGATCTGAACGGCGGCAAGTATCTTGCACTTCTTCTCCAGAAGATGATCTTGGCAGAAGTATCTCAGAGGTTTGCCATTGCTGACATTTTTATCGTGGCATTTTTTTCTGTGATATTTTTTCCGGGATCATTTTTTCCGGTGACATTTATTCCAGGTAAAATGTTTTCCGGTGACACTTTTTCCTTTCCTTTTTGTTTGTGAATGTTTTTCGGTGATATTTTTTGCGCCAACTGTATAATTTAGGCTCGGAAAGGCGAGAAGTATCTTGCACTTCTTCTCCACAGAAGATGATGTTGGCTAAATTATCTCAGAGGTTTGCCATTGCTTTCCTAACGGAAACGACCGTCAAAATTCGGTGTTCCTAGACCTGGGATCAAACCTAAATCCTTCAGCTCAGCAATCCAACGCATTTTCCAACCTATTGTTTGAATAAATGGAAGACAAAGGGCAAGTATTATATTTCTGATGCTGAAAACCATTGCTCCAATGAAAAGTAAATAACGACTCTAATACATGTACATGTACAACATATAATCTGCTACACATAAGTCAAATTTGGGACAGTAGAGATGCACCGACGAAGAAAATTTATGGAAATTTTAAGAAATTAAGAAAATGGCTCTTGCTAATCGCCAACTTAAAATTATAGTAATAGCCGCTGTGTCTTCTAGTACGGGTGAATGTATCCTGGATGGCCATCTTCATCTGTCTAGAAGGTGGGTTCCGAGCAACCATTCCATTTTCAATAACAACGAGTAGAATTTTGAAGGAATATCTTGCCCCTATTAAACAGCAATCAGGACACATTTTCGTACATTACATTAACCTCCAATAAAACATGGATTTGGAAACAGATATCCAAAAACCAAACAAGAATCTATGCAATGGTAAAATATAGAATTTCGCCGCTAAGAAAATGTTACCTCCAACCATCTATAAGTGAAATGTTTTCGAATGTTAAAGGTACTTCTTAATTACTTACTTGCGACCGAGAACCGCAATCACTGGTGAATATTATGCCAACTTGATATGAAAGCTGCATGCAAAAATTAAAGAGAAACGTCGCAGTAAGCTTGAGTCTTACTGCTTCATGACAACGGCTCCTCACAAGTCAAAGTTATTGCTACGTCCATTCTTGCAGGTGGTGTCCTTATAACTCTGACTTAACCTCTAGTGATTTTTTGCTTATGTAAAAGTCTTCAACGATAATTACGGAATAGAAGATTTCTAGAACCAGTAGTTTATGAGGATTTTAAGTTCAATCAAACATTTTTAGAGGTTTAGAACCGCCAAAATTTCCATATGAAAAGTGTTTTCTTATACTTTGTTATTTCTCTGGCTTAGTAACAGCCGGAAAAATAGAACTTCTTTCGTAGTTTTCATAAAACATTTTATATATAATTTCGTTCATTACAATTTCTTGTCTGATGCGAGGCTATGTCAGTGCGTCGTCGAACAATTTTTTTTTATATATTAAGCTGTTGCTTCTTAAGAAACTGTTGCGATCGTTTCGTATCCCTCATAAGTAGTGTAATTCACAAAATTTAGTTTCGCATTTTTTTAATTTTTTCTAAGAAACTTTTGGCTACTAAGAAAAAGTGCGGGTCTCATATTTTCATATTGTAGTGATCACAAAATGGCAAATAAGCCCATTAGATGAAAGGTGTGAATTTTTGGAAAGCAAAATAATCCTGAATACGCCCCTGCTTATAATTCATTCATAGCGCTTGATTATATTGGGTTCTCACTGACGTCCTCGTATATTTTCATTAAGTTGCGTTAATGACTTGGCCGTATCATTAAAACAGAAGGATTATTATTACATCGCATACCGTGTGTTTCAACAAAATGGGGACATAATTAACTTAGATTTTTGTTATTTATTGTGGAACTTTTTTTGGAAATACAGTTTACAGCGGTATTTTCTGGGAAATTGTAAAAACGTGTCACCAGAAAAATGTCTGAAAGAGAACTTTTTTGGAAATATAGTTCAGGGCGGTATTTTCTGGGAAAATGTAAAAACGTATCAGCAGATAGATGTCATGCGGAAAAATGTCCTCAAGAAAATACCAACTGAAGAACGGCTTGGAATTAATGTCACCCGGAAAAGTTGCTTGTGCGGAATATACCTGCCTCTTGCATTTAGTCCGATGATATGGAATTTGAATTATTCTGCACGTGCCGTAAATATATGAGAAATATGAAACCTGTGGTTGAAATTACAAATTTAATAATTTAGTGGGAAAGAAACCGTTTGATTTAGCTTCTAATAAGTGAAATGCGTCATCACTAGCAGCAAATAGCTCTAAATTAAAGAATGAACAAAGACAAAACCGATACTTTTAAAAAAATTATTTATGAATTTGGTAGCTTAATGTGACGATTTAAATGTAAATATTCACTTCGATGACATTTAATTTAATCTGGTCACATTTTCTGGGGAAATTTTTAAAAAATGATTGTTTTGCGGTTTCATTTTTTCCGTTAACTTTTTTCCATATTTCCTATTTTCTACCACATCCCTGTACCATATGTCACATGCTGTTTTGAAATAACAACAAAACAGATTGTCGCTTATTTTTGGTGAACATCACGTAATTGCGAAAGCAACCCGCAGTTTATATATCAGGCGCTATCCAACTAGAAGTTCACCTTTTGCAAAAATATTTAGAGGCGTTAAAACTTCTTTAAGAAACGGAGGTAAATTTCTTAATAGCAAAAGGTGTAGACTTAGAACGATTACAAACATAGAAACAGAAATAGCAGTGTTAGCGACAGTGAGTCAGAATCTCTATGTAAGTCAACGAAATTTAAGCATAAATAAGGATATTAGTAGAACTTTAGTTAGAAGAATTCTGAAAGCAAATTTATTTCATTTCTATGACGGTACTTTAGTGTACGAACCTTCATAAAAATGACCCTCAGAGAAGATGCAATTTCGTAATTTGTTTCTGAATGAAGTTCGTTTGGATCAATTTCTTTTTAATTGTTTATTGTTTAGTGATGAGGCAAAATTCTCAAACAATGATGAAGAGAATAGGCATAACTCGCATTATAACGCGAAGAGAATCCGCACTAGATACGTGTTACCTATTTTCAATGAGTTTTTCTGTAAATGCTGTCTTTTACCGGCATTGTCATACGAACAAAAAATGTTCATACATTTTTTGTAATTTTAAAAGAAGGTAAAAAACAAACAACCGCCTACCTCTTGCAATTTTTCCTTTTAATAGTTATAATTAATAACACATACGGTTTTAAGCAAACTTACATTAAACAAATTTTATATAATGATGAAAACAATAACAATATTTGTATTTTTATAAAATTATTATGTAAGAAAGTGTATATGTATTCAATTAAAAAACAAACATCCAATCCAATCGTGCTGTTGTTCTTACTTTTGCATTACTGTTTACTATAATTTAGTCCAGCATATTCTCAACGCAGAAGAAGTGATTTTATGCAGAGTAGTAACGTAAGGAGTCCTGTATCAAGTACCTGAATTTTTTCAGAAAGACGCCCTTAACTGCATTCTTCGATCATGCACTCTCGTTAGCCTACGACTATACTAACTAGTGATGGATTGTAGTAGTGGCCCTTGCGACGTGCCACCTTCAGGCGGTGCCTGAGTTGCCTGAGTGCTAGCGACGTCCCTGAATGTAACGCAAAATCTTTGTTATACCAACATGCTATCCTGCGCACTACAGTTAGATTATTAGGAGTTACTTAAATAATGTATGTGGAGGAAATTGGATTGGAAGAGGAATTGTGCATCCATGGCCACTACGAAATGCGATAACACTCTATTAGACTTTGTTCTTTTGGATACAATTAAGGAAATGATATACCAAATTCCGGTAGTCTAGTATAGAGTATGATTTACAAAATAGCATAATCGGTGCTTGTACATAACACGCGTCCGAAGATAGTTTTTAAAACAAATTAGAAAATATGTGGAAGTGAATGGAGGCAAATTTGAATGTTTACTAAATTAAATAAAACAATTTGTTGTTATATAATGCATATTCTCAACTCAGAATAAGTGTTTTTATGCAGTATAGTAATGCAGGAATTCCCACATTAAGTAGCCAAATTTTCTCGGGAAGACGCCATTGACTGCATTTTTCGATAATGCACTCTCGTTAGCCGACGACTATACTAACTAACCGCGGCTATGTCGTGTCCCTCTCAGACGGTGCCTGAATTGCCTGAGTGCTAGCGACGCCATTGAATGTAAGACAAACTCTTTGGTATGATGGTTGTCCTGCTCACTACAATTACATTATTAATAGTTACTTAAATAATGCATTTAGAGGAAATTGGCTTGAAAGAAGAGCTGTGCTTCCATGACCATCACGAAATGCGATATCACTCCCTTAGACTTTCTTCTTTCGCGTACAATTAAAGAATGGTATACCAAACTCCGGTTGTAAAAGAATATGATTTACAAAATAGAATAATCGGTGCTTGTAGCTGACATGCGTTTGAAGACAGTTTTTAAACGAATTAGAAAATAGGTGGAAGTGATGGAGGCAAATTTGAATGTTTACTAAATTAAATAAAACCATTTGTTGTTGTTTTTCACTTGTTTAGTATTGCCTACAGTACAGTACCGCCAATTGGTGCTTTTCTTTGTACATACTAATATAATTAATGTTAGTAAATCTGTTGATTATTACAGTAAGAGATCAACACTGGCAGAAAGTAACCTTGATCTGTATCTATACTATAAAAAATTCAAAAATCTCACTTGGTGTGTGTACTTTTAAGGGGGACAACTTAGTTGGCCCACCCTGAATATTCTCTTTTGGAACAGACTGAATATAATGTATCATCCATCATCATGACTTAACAAATATCTAATAAAGTATTTGCAAAGGTCTGTCTATTTGTATTCGTATATTTTCGGGGCAATTTGTCCGAATTGTATGAATTCGAATTGTAGAAATCTGTCTAAAATGTATGAGAAAATTATCCATTGCAAAAAATCCACGGAAAAAAATCCAGGAATAAAAATCCATGGAAAAACTCGATCGATAATGGTATGTACCATATGCAGCCCGTTTAAAATAACTATAATAAAGCACTTACGCAAAATAATAGAAAAAGGAGTCTGATTTATAGGAATCTAGGAAAAAAACCTAAGGAAAAAAACCTACGGAAAAAATACCTAGGAAAAAATACCTAAGGAAAAATACCTACGGAAAAAATACCTAGTGAAAACCCGAATAAACTCGCGACGTTCAACATCTACAGTATATGTGTAGCCATGTAGACATAATTTATTTTTACCCTTATTCGACGTAATAATTTTCATGGCGCACAGAAGACAAATATAATTGCAATGAGAACGAATGTAAAATGAACAATAATTGAAATGTGCAGTGACTTTATACATATTTTCTAATTCTATTCTACTCTATTTTGCTGCGAAAGACTGTTAATCCCTTCTTATCATTATCATTATATTGTTTGTTGTTTAAACTTTCTAATGATGTCTATTTATTACTTACCTAACCAAAAACCCTTATCTCATAAGGTACTTATGTTAATGGAATAATAATATTCTTGGTACAAAGGAATAGAAATTGTTGTACTATGCTTTCGGTATTTTTTCCGTAGGTATTTTTTCCTCTAGGTATTTTTTCCTTAGGTATTTTTTCCCAGGTATTTTTTCCGTAGGTATTTTTTCCTGAGGTATTTTTTCCGTTTATGGATTTATAAAATAAGGCGAAAAGAAATGAAGTGTTTTTCAGAGCAGTAATTTCCAAAATTTAGATTTTTTTCGTGGATTTTTTCCTATGGATTTTTCCATGGATTATTCTTGGATTTTTTCCGTGGATTTATTTCAGTGGATTTTTTGCGCTTACTGAAAAGATTGTAGGAGAAAAAATTCCGACTGTAAAACTTGTTATTTTGGAAAATGATCGATTTTAAAATACAAAGGACATACCAATACCAATGCACTAATAGATACAAATATCTACTAATCTTTCCCGATGTTATCTAATTTCCGTGATATTCCATACAATTTACAATTCGTTCCCCAAAAGAAACACAAAAGCTTTCATTTGGTTTTATGTTTTAAAATGTTTCTTCTTACTGTAGTATTGCTATAACAGGGATTACGGCTCAACTAAGTACACCATGCCGGCAATACAATCGCCGGTTTTACCTGCACCATGTGCTAATCAGGACCTATTCTGAATTTGAAAGAAGTTTTAAACTAGCCATATTTGTTCCGATAATATTCAAATTTCACTAAAGGCCTGCTTAAATGGGCAAAACTTAATCCCATCCCCAACCTGCATATAATCTCAGGATTACCACCATCGGGCATCTTTTCTTTCAGGAGGCGAACAAGTTTTGGGTTCTTAAGACGTACTGTAAAGAGAATTCTAAGTCCATCGGACACTTGCCGTTTAGCATAAATTCAAACAAGAAATGCGTATACCGAGGAACTGTTTTCAAGCTAGAGTAGTTGTTACGGTTGTTTAAAATGATTTACTGCCATATTTAGCTTTATAAACGCCCGAAAAAGAAAGTTTCGTCGTAAATATGGTAAAATGTTCTTTGTTCGCATTAAAATAACTACACAAAGAAGAGACACAGCCAGACAGATTTAGAATGGCCTTGTTAAACTTGACCTATTTGCATCTTGATTTTATGCCAGTATGAAACCCAACCAAATCATTCTACTAACACCTCACCCTCACCACCAAGGTTACAATTTGAAACTTCCCCTGTATCTGAAAGGAAATTGGGCTTTTGTGCCCAGCCTATTCAAATCGTTATTGAAAGATGACAAAAGATTTTATGTAATTTTAAAACGGCAGTATACAAGGTAATTGTTGGTTCAGTCATTGTTCTTTATACGGTGCTATAAAACAAATCTCTTAATATTCAGTGCCTATATAAACCGCGGTTGGTTAAACCAAACGGTTTGGAAGAAATTGGAAAGCCTTGAACGACTAAGTTGTGGGTTGACTGCGATTTTTCCAAGCGATATTTATAGATTTTATTTCTGAATATTTACTGCTATATTATTAAATATTCAAGGATTGTTTTGTCCGTGCTTATTCTACGTATTTACAAAAAAGGATTGCAACTGTAGGGCGTAGAAGCGAATGTGGTGAGACGAAACAAATGTATTTAAAATCAGGCCAAAGAAAGGCACTGAGGAAAGGATTGTTCGCTGTAAAAACATAAGTATTGAAAAATTAACAAAACAGTTAGCTCGGCCTTTGCCATAATTGAAACTGTTTCTACATACCTACGAAATTTTATCAGGTGTTCCAAATTAAAAGCCTTCCATTGAAATTTAGTATACACCTTTGAAATAAGTGTTATATACGATAAATTACACTAATTAGAAAAATGAAACGTATATAATTAAGAATTAAGATTAATTTATTAATAGTGAATACATAAGTACTATAATAGAACTGCTTAATTAATACGAAAAATGATAACTGGCAGGAATAACGATATTTAACACTGAATACAGAATGTGTTAGGGTTCGACTATTATTGCAGACTGTTCATACCCAAAATGTAGGAAGCCGGAGGCATGACCTCAAGCCCTAAAACTGTTCAAAATTGAATTTCACCTTGTCATAAACACAGGGTTACTGCAATTAGAATAACCGGTACAAAATTAGTAATAGTAGTCTCTGTAATAGATTCCTCGCTTATACTTTAAAGGAGATCTTTTTTTTTGCTGTATATTACCCGTAAAAGAAGGCTTTAAATTTTAAATCATGTTTGTGCTACAAAAGCATTAATGTTGTTGTAGATACAGGGGTGAAAGTAGAAAATTTGCCTTGCGGGCGCTGAAAAAAAAATTCAACACAACAAGTTTGTGTCGTACACGTAGGTATCGTGAGCAAAGTACAAGTGCTAACCGTGCTTCTACCTTCCGCCGCCCGCTGCCTATCCTCGGACGGGTGTATAAAGAGTACAGATTTCAGTCTTTAATTTTTTTGATTGTCTATTGTTTATAAATAAATAACCTATTATTTTTCTTTATTGCCTGGTGATTTTTACTGGGACTGACCTCCGTTTCCAAATTTTTTACTGGAACGGTGTTCCGGAAAGTTCCCGCTTACTTTCGTCCCAGTATAGTTACGTAATTTTGACGTCGATATTTGGTATATACAGTGTGTCTCACTGTAAACGACACCACCCCAGAATTTTGTTTATATATTATCGATTCAAAAAATTTCTTTTTTCTGATTATACCTCTCACTAAACTGCAATTTTAGGGTATGTTACTTTCCCTTCACGGTGAAATGGTAGCCTACTACGATTTAAAATAAACAGCAAAATTGAAGAAGTCGTATTAGGGATTTTTTTACAACTAAATTTTGTTAATAAAAGTTGTTCAGAATCGTTCAAATAAGCTAAATCCAAAATTTCATTACAACCAAAAAATATTGGAAATTTTTTTTCTAAAAAATTTCAATATTTTTTGTTTTAGGTAATGAAATTTTGGATTGAAGAAGTCGTATTAGGGATTTTTTACAATAAAATTTTGTTAATAAGGGTTGTTCAGAATCGCCCAAATAAAGTAAAACCAGAATTTCATTACAACCAAAAAATATTGTAAATTTTTTTTCAAAAAAATTCAAGCCGAAGATTAATTTTTTAGAAAACAAATTTTCGATATTTTTTGATTGTAATGAAATTTTGGATTTAGCTTATTTGGCCGATTTTGGACAACTTTTATTAACAACATTTTGTTGTAAAAATCCCTAAACGACTTCTTCAATTTTGCTGTTTATTTTAAATCGTAGTAGGCTAGCATTTCACCGTGAAGGGAAAGTAACATACCCTAAAATTGCAGTTTAGTAAGAGGTATAATCAGAAAAAAGAAATTTTTTGAATCAATAATATATAAACAAAATACTGGGGTGGTGCAGTCTACAGCGAGACACACTGTAGGAGTGTTTCCTATGCAGAATCAGACCGTAATCGTTAACTTAAATGCACAAATTCGAATCGATGCAGGGCGAATCCGAAATTGCCGCTAGCAAGTTGCAATGAGAAGCCACACTTCCGCACTTATACTACGATTTCGCTAGAAGGAACCCTAACTTGCTTACCTTGCTTACCTCAAACATAACACCCATTATAGTGTTATATTTATAGTATCTGCATAAAATTCTGGGTTTAACGCAACAACAGAACTGTTTTTTTTTATTAACTTAAACGTATAATAATAGGTTTTTCAACCAATACTGGAAAAATCCTATAGACCTTACTATTTTACCCAGAGAATTGATTAATACAGAATTTTGAATGTTCGTGGTGGTAACAATTTTCGACATCAGTCATCATCATCTGACATGGAGCTGACTCTAACTTATAAGTGGTAACAATTGTCGACATCAGTGGTAATATTTATTTTTCTTATACCTATTGCTTTGAATCTTGCATGGTCACTGGAAAAACCATGCAGATATTACTTATATAGTAACAACATAGAAAAATGAAAAAATTGCGATGTGTGTTGTTCCAAGTACACGGGACAATTGTTACATGCCATTATAATTCCGATTATGAATAAGGAATGTATCTTTTTACGTTTCATTAAATAATTAAATTTTTAGAAGAAGTTATCGACATACATACATACATACATACAAGTTCCTGTTGAATAGTACCTAAATGATGCCCAGTTTTAACTTTTTTTGAATTAAAATACATCAAAAATACCTCATAAAACACTTCAGTGTTTTCTCTTGGTTTTTCTCTGACTGTACAAATCGCTAGGTTTCAACATAATTTTCAGAATATTTGTGGATGATGATTTTTCCTCGTGGTTTTTTCTTCCTATCTATTTTCTGATGTTTTTTCACAATGTTTTATTCATAAAAAAGGCAACATACACACTATACAGACTATATTTAAAAATAGGTAATTATTATATACAAAATAAGTTTGGATGCATTTTAATATTGTGGCAAACAGCCGTTAAAAACTGCTGAATATCACTAACATCGTTTTGGAATTCGATGCAAAGGTTTCTCAATATTTCTTGCAATCTAGAGTACGCTGGACGAATCCGTGGGCCTGGAACCGGTCTGATTTTGAACTGTTGGAGTTTTGTGTAATCAATAGATAATTCTTGTTGCATCTTGGTAATTAGCACCCAAATAGAAGGATGCTTCATCCCTACGAGATTACTGAAACGGTTGTTCCATCCTGAAACAAAAATTGTTCAATTTTTGGATAATACTAATATTTTGTATAAGAATATCAATTAAAATTTTGAAAGACAAATCTTCAGTGCTGTTGTTGGTCTTATCGTCTCTTGCCATAACAGCCTCGTGGACGTTCCATGTCTCTGGTGGGAATAGGAATTACATTTCGGACAGTTCAAATACAGTCAATAGACACACACATTTTTAACTTATCCGCGGCGGGACGTTTTCCTGCGGAACTTTTTCCTGCGGAACTTTTTCCCCGCGGCACTTTTTCCGGCGGAACTTTTACCGGAGACCACTTTTAGCTCTTACTTTTCAGATGACTTTTCATTTACCAAAACTTTTGGGCAACTTAGAGTACTGAAGAAAATATTTCATACTTTCAATTATTCACTGAAAAAATTATCCCTACGAATTAGAAATTAGCGTGGAACCATTATAATATTATTTAATTTGTGCTGTATGAATAAGTTTATTTTGAAATACGTAGACTGTTAGTAACAAACTTATCATGGAATTCTTTATAGTGCGTCATATATTTAATTACAAAAATTCTTTCGCAGCTTCCACTATTTGTGGAAATAATATACGAACTGTATATACCGAATGAACAGGAATGCCGAGCACGGTACACTGTTTAGGTTTATTTTATAAACAAAGAAAACAGTAAAAATTCGTCACTTTTTGAAATGAAGTAAGTCTCCTACCAACAGTTACGTGGAAAGGTCGATCGTAATAATATCGAAAGAGAAACCTTCAGATTAATGTAAGATCAAATAAAAAAGTTCGAATTCAATAACACAGAATACAAGAAGATCGAATAAAAATAATATAAAATGAAATGTAATGATTCCGAATATAAACAGTTCGAAAAAAATTGCCGTCGAATGGGAAAAATGGCAGAGCGCAATAATGTTGAACAAGAAACCTTGAAACTAATGTAATCTCGAATAAAAAAAAACTGAATTCAATAACGTAGGAAACAAAAAAGGTCGAATAAAAATAATATCGAATGAACTGCGTCGACTGTAATGACTTCGAATACAAACAGCTCGAATGAAATGAAAAGAAAAATTGTTGAGAGCAATAATATTGACTAAGAATCCTTGAAATAAATATAAAGTTAAATTAAAAAACATCGAATAAAGTGAGTCGATTGTATTGACTCGAATGAAAAATAAGTGGACGCGACTGCCTCCCTGGACTTTCCCATACTGGAAACTGTTCATATCATCTTTATTCAACAGTAGAGTTATTTTCCTCAAAACGGTTGTTCAAGTGCTATCCTAAAACGTTGCCTCGTAACGAACAGACTTACAAGGTTTGTAAGAAGTCCCGCCAAATATCTGCGGTGCCCCTTAATTTCCTTTTAATATGCAACCAGGCATACTTCATTCTCTACTATATACGTCGCGCGGTCTAACTAGTACCGATCGCT
>JABXWE010038233.1:0-14490 GCA_014611495.1 Limonius californicus
AACTTTTTGCGGAATATTCCTTAAGAAGTCATTCATCTTGCAGTCTCCGCAAAGAGACAAGAAACATGATATCCCTGGTCTTACTTGTTTCCGGTTACGTAAGAATAAGGCCGCTACATAATTATGATAATTCTTAAAACAGCAGCTTGAAGTCTTAATAAACTTCTGCTCTTCAACAAATAATCAAAAGGAAACAGGATAACGTATTCGTAATGAAATTCAATGCAGAATGCGCCGACAGTTATTAATGTCTTTCTATTTGTTTGTCTTCTTACAATAGCTATTTTAAATTATCGTGCGCTTAAAGGTGAATATGGCCACTAAAAGATTAATATGTGTAGCTGCACTTAATAATGTACATTTGGACACGCTTACGGCCGACAGATGTGGAACTAATTGCCGTAATTAAAGCATTGACGGATACCAATTATCTTGGTGTTGAACACGTAAGTACAAGTACGGCACCTTGCAGCAGATCAATTTGTACAATAAAGCATCTAAACAAGCAATTAATAAATAACACACAAAAGTCCCAACAAAACGAAAACCTGTAGTAAATTAAAATTTAACAAAACATCCTGTTATGCATCAGGAAAAAATTGTTAAATAACGCTCTAAACCTCACTTTAGGTTTAAATATCTTCCTCAATTCGCTAAAAAAGGGCTTTTAAAAGTATTACATCCCTCATCAGCTGTCATGATTCGGTATTACGGTGTTAAAGTTGTGGAAACTTGGCGAAAGGTGAAAGTACAGTGGCTAGATAACAACAAAAGTGAGGAAACATGAATATACAAGTTCGGAAATTCGACATTCCTTAAACTGAGTCCTCCAACTTTTAGCAACGCCGAACACTTTATGCAAAAGTTTAATAAATGTTAGTACAACAATTCCGAGTTCCAAGTCGGAACCGAATACCTAGCCTAAAGAATCGGCCGTATATATCCGGACTCTAACCTTAAAACTGAAAAAGGAATTCTGATTCTAGGAAGGAGAATCGCGAATCCCGGAAGTTAGAAGATCATTCCATTCTAAAATAGGGAATCGTTCCAATTCGGAAATGCAAAACGTTTGTGTCATTCTAAGAACCATTAGATCGCCTAATCCAATGGTGTTTCTAATCCAGAATCGGAGTTCAAGCTAGAAATTTGAATGTGATTTTAATTCTAGAATCGAAAATGGGATTCCGGCTTTAAAATAGGGAATAATATTTCCAATTCGAATAAAACATTTGTGTCAGAATCGGTTTCTCATAGTTCCAGTTGTTGTTTGTAGCACTTCCGGTGTAACCAGCATAACATCTGATTTTGAACTCGAAAGCTTGTTTTCATTCTGGGTTGTAAATATCTAGGTTAGAAATTGATAAACGTGTTTAAGACAAACATCAATATTCGATTGACCTCCATACTTTTATAACAACGCACAATTTTCCTTTCCGTGATTATTTCTTAATTCAGAATTGTGGATGCTGTCAATTTTTACAGCTAGTACCTGTTTGCAAATTCAAACGAGTGTAGTGTGTTAAATATAATGTCGTAAAATCTAAATTCTAGCCTATTAATTTTTAGAAATTTCTTTCGAATAGTTCGAATAAAGAATAATTCAGTGCCGTAGTGGTTACACCAATTACCTTAAAGTATTTCGTACAGCGAATATCGAATAGTTCAGTTAAGTTAAAACAAACTTCAGAAATCAACAAATTTATAATAAATATACATAGCAAACAAACAACAACAATTGCTAACCGTTTCTATATCAACCATTAATGACACACATTGATTGAAGATTACTTCGAAAAGGGGATTTCAATTTCCTTTGTTTGTTATAATTTTCAGATTGTAGTGCAGGTATAATAAAAAATAGCGTATAATACACGTGTATAGGAGCCTTTAAAGCACTGCTCCGTTAAAAGGTACTCGGCTTCGTCTCGCGCTTTTAAACACGTCGCGCGTGCTTTAAAGTCTTGCATATACACTTGTATTATAATGTACTATTTTCTATAGAGAAGACATAGAAGTATTTTCCAGTATTTTATTAATGGAGTAAAATATATATTATATATTGTGCACTTTAACTTGTAAACATTTCTCTTAAGTAGTAACATTGAACTCCACTGTTATGACAAATCGCCAGTTCCTTTTATATAGTCTAATTCGATAGGCACCTTTCAACTATCTAACCTAATAGAAGTAAAATAATGTAACGGTTTGTTTTTTTATTAGTTATCATCACTCGTTTCTGTTGTATATTCTAAGTATCTGTTTGCAAATTCACACGAGTGTAGTGTGTTAAATATAATGTCGTAAAATCTAAATTCTAGCCTATTAATATTTTAGAAAAGTCTTTCGAATAGTTCGAAAAAAGAATAATTCAGTGCCTTGGTTGTTACACCAATTACCTTAAAGTATTTCGTACAGCGAATATCGAATAGTTTGGTTAAGTCGAAACAAACTTCACAAATCAACAAATGTATAACAAATATACATAGCAACGAAACAACAACAATTGCTAACCGTTTCTATATCAACGATTAATGACACAGATTGATTGAAGATTACTTCGAAAACGGGATTTCAATTTCCTTTTTTTATTATAATTCTCAGATTGTAGTGCAGGTATAATAAAAAATAGCGTAGACTACATGTGTATAGCATCCTTTAAAGCACTGCTCCTTTAGAAGGCACTCGGCTTCGCCTCGTGCTTTTAAACACGTCGCGCGTGCTTTACAGTCTTGCTTATACACTTGTATTATAATGTACTATTTTCAATAGAGAAGACATAGAAGTACTTTGCAGAATTTTATTAATGTAGTAAAATATATATTATATATTGTGCACGCACTAAATTTTAATTATTTTTTTTTAAGTAGTAACATTGAACTCCACCGTTATGACAAATCGCCAATTCCTTTTATATAGGCTAAGGAAGTAACATTCGATGGGCACCTTTCAACTATCTAACATAATAGAAGTAAAATAATATAACGATTTGTTTTTTTATTAGTTATCATCACCCGTTTCTCGCCAATTCCTTTTATATAGGCTAATGAAGTAACATTCGATGGGCACCTTCCAACTATCTAACATAATAGAAGTAAAATAATGTAACGATTTGTTTTTTTATTAGTTATCATCACCCGTTTCTGTTGTATATTCTAAGTACCTACCTGTTTGCAAATTGACACGAGTGTAGTGTGTTAAATATAATGGCGTAAAATCTAAATTCGAGCCTATTAATATTTTAGAAATGTCTTTCGAATAGTTCGAATAAAGAATAATCCACTGCCTTGGTGGTTACACCAATTACCTTACAGTATTTCGTACAGCGAATATCGAATAGTTCGGTTTTCAAATTTTGCTCTCAATTCGCCCAATATCACTTAATGATAAACCTAACATTAGCTGTAAAATTATTGATTAGCCTTTCTATTTATGTAGGTAACCATACTAAATTTTAAGCTGCTGTATAAAGAACAAGGTTGCCAGTTTTATGAAGTAAAATGGCTATAGCTTTTAGATTAATCATACGTACGTAAGTTTCTTTACTACCATTGCGTTACTAGCATCAATATTCGATTGACCTCCATACTTTTATAACAACACATAATTTTGCTTTTCCGTGATAATTTTTTAATTCAGAATTGTGGAAGCTGTCAACTTTTACAGCTGTAACCTCAAAAAATAACAATCCGATGTGAAGCAAAAATATTTTTTTCTATAGAGAATACATAGAACTACTTTCCAGTATTTTATTAATGTAGTAAAATATATTATATTATATATTGTGCATGCACTAAATTTTAAACATTTTGTTTACGTTGTAACATTGAACTCCACTGTTATGAAAAATCGCCAATTCTTTTTATATACTCTAATGAAGTAACATTCGATAGGCACCTTTCAACTATCTATTGTAATAGAAATAAAATAATGTAATGCTTGTTTTTATATTAGTTATCATCACTCTTTTTGTTGACACGAGTGTAGTGTATTAAATATAATGTCGTAAAATCTAAATTCTAGCCTATTAATATTTTAGAAATTTCTTTCGAATAGTTCGAATAAAGAAGAATTCAGTGCCTTGGTGGTTACACCAATTACCTTAAAGTATTTCGTACAGCGAATGTCGAATAGTTCGGTTATGTCGAAACAAATTTCACAAATCAACAAATTTATAATAAATATGCATAGCAACGAAACAACAACAATTGCTAACCGTTTCCATATCAACGATTAATGACACAGATTGATTGAAGATTACTTCGAAAAAGGGATTTCAATTTCCTTTTTTTGTTATAATTCTCAGATTGTAGTGCAGGTGTAATAAAAAAAGCGTATAATAGACGTGTATAGGAGCTTTTAAAGCACTGCTCCTAAAAAGGCACTCGGCTTCGCCTCGTGCTTTTAAACACGTCGCGCGTGATTTAAAGTCTTGCTTATACACTTGTATTATAATGTACTATTTTCAATAGAGAAGACATAGAAGTACTTTCCAGTATTTTATTAATGTAGTTAAATATATATTATATATTGTGCACGCACTAAATTTTAAACATTTTTTTTAAGTAGTAACATTGAACTCCACCGTTATGACAAATCGCCTATTCCTTTTATATAGGCTAATGAAGTAACATTCGATAGGCACCTTTCAACCATCTAACATAATAGAAGTAAAATAATGTAACGATTTGTTTTTTTATTAGTTATCATCACTCGTTTCTGTTGTATATTCTAAGTACCTGTTTGCAAATTGTCACGAGTGTAATGTGTTAAATATAATGTCGTAAAATTTAAATTCTAGTCAATTAATATTTTAGAAATGTCTTTCGAATAGTTCGAATAAAGAATAATTCAGTGCCTTGGTGGTTACACCAATTACCTTAAAGTATTTCGGACAACAAATATCGAATGGTTCGGTTTTTAAATCTTGTTCTCGATTTGCCCAATATTGTAGATTAATCATACGTACGTATGTTTCTTTACTACCATTGCTTTACTAGCTAAGTGTTACAAAGAACATAAGAGTGCGTTTTATACGACCGTTTTGCAAGACCCCGTAGAACATAAAATTAATTCTTGATTCTAAGAATCCGATTAACTCTCCGATTTGACGTTAAGATGATGCTCACTTCTAGAAATCGATATTTGGTATCAAAGAAATGTTTATAAATTACATTATTTTACGGCACTACTAAATATATTTTAAAAACAAACCATTTAGTGCAAATTGTGATGAACCGTTTATTTACAGAAATTCCCAATTTCGCAAGAAATTGTAATAGCAAGCTCGTGAAAAGAGCGGAAAATAGGGATCAAAACGGAAAGATCGTGTGAAAGCCCTACCTCCTAAATCAAAATAGCGGTCTTACCATTTCAACAGCGCGGGTCATTTATTTTCCGCCGTCTAATTAATTTTGCATTTGTTTCTGTGTGACAAAGTTTAGCTGAAATTTCAGATAATAAACAGTCCTGCATAATGGATTTAAAATTTTGCTTTTAGCTTAATCAAAAAGGTGGTTGCGCTCAACGTCTATTAATATCGCCTGAAAAGGGAAACCCACACTTGATGCAAACTTTATTAGTTGGTGTCAAAGCGTCAATGCACATACGAAGGTTATTCGGTTTAAATACTCCCGCCGACTGAAGAGCGTAGTCAATATGTTGTTGTGGGGGTGCTTTAGTGGTTGGTGAGCTAGCCAGGCGTCAGTTTACCCTGGTTCTGTTTCAGTTGTATAATAGAGCGTTAAGATGTACATTACGATTGAAAATACGTTTCCCCTTTGAAAAAACGAAAACGTTACCGAAATTTAACGTCAAATATGCGAGGTTTGTGGAACAGGAATCTAGAGTGAAATGAAAGGTCAGACACTGGTGTAGGAATTACACAGGAATCCAAACAGACGTGACGATATGGATCGAAGTGGAACACCTATTGCTGCGAACGACGATTTCATAAACAAGAAAATTCATGAAGATCGGCGTTTCGCAATTTAAGAAATGGCCCCAAATGTCATGTGCGATACTGTATGAAATTGTCACTAAATGAAATTGTTCGATAATTATTATAGACAATTATAGCCACACCTTAGGAAAGTTGAAAAAGGTGAATCAGAACAATAGGCGAAGTTTACTGACTTCTGGACTTGTGCCTTTGACAGATAACGCCCGACCGCACGCGACTACTAGCTCCGTGCCACACGTTGAGCAATTTAATCGAGAAAATTTTAACTATTTCTCATGCATCACGAGTTAGTGCCGAAGGACTAAAAAATTTTTAACAACCCGTGATCGTTTTTTCGACGTCTTCAAAAAAGGGTAAAAAATTGGTTTCCGTCTCGGGCGGCAACCAGGATATGATAAGTGTTTCATTTGAGATAGTGACAAATAGTTTGAGAGTATATCTAAGATTCAAGCATAAAAATGTATTTTTTCTTCAACTTGACATTTTTTCATTATGGCTGATCGGCCCTTAATTAGTAATATTACCATAGGTCTACAATATTATGTTTAAAAATAAACCACAACTTAATTTTTAATTTTTTCAAGCATTAGCAAGTGACACTGATAGATAAACTCTGTCCCGCGCAAGCACTTGGTTTATTGATGTTACAACACCAGTGGTACATAGTCAAATTGCCATGTTATTCTCTAGCTACAATGTATTACAATATTTCAACCTGTCGCGATGGCAGCACAATATATGACTTGTGCGAGGATCATTTAATTTTTATGATCTGTTTATATTTGCCTCTATCACAAAAAAAAAGCAAAAAATGGCCGGTTCTGTCGCGCGCGCGGGGTATGTACTAAAGTAAAAAAACGAAATGTACCCACCATCGTAAAGCTGTAAATAAAGTAATTATGCAGATGATACAACCCTTACACCTAAAATAATATTATTAATTCTAGAAATTTAACAACCGAAGAAACACAAAACATGCCTGGCCTATGAAATACTTATAGTGAAGCTTAAGATATGAGGGTTGCCTTTTATATTTCGGGATTAGAGAACAAAAACAAATATTTATCATCGAAAATGGCTTTATTGTTTTTAAAAATATTCTCCATGAAGATCAATACACTTTTGCATGTGTGTAAACCAATTTTCGAAGCACTTTTTCCACTCCGATTGAGGTATCTCCAAAACATGCATTTTGAACGCATCAACCGCTTCTTCAGGTGTCGAAAAACGTTGACAATTTATTTTTGATGATGTTCAAGTCATTGGGTGCCAAATCAGGACTATACGACGGATGACTCATCAAATCGCCATTTTGAGCGCTCAAAAAGTCACTTGTTCGAGCCGATGTGTGAGAGCTCGCATTGTCGTGGTGGAGAATGATCCATCTTCGGCGGTTGGTTGTCCTTATTTCTCCGAAGACTTGTGGCAAACAAACGGTAGCATACCATTTAGAATTGACCGTTCTACGTTGCATCAATGGTACGGTTTAGACATGTCCAGCTTTTCCGAAAAAACAGGCGACCATACCATTTGCTTCGAAGTGCTTGGAGCACGAACGACTTTTGTTGGGTTTGGGTCGCCTTGGAAAACCCATACAGTCGACTGCTGTTTACTTTCGGGCTTTTACGGCCAAATGTTCATGCAATATTGAATGTGTTCTGGTCCCACTAATGTCCAAGGATACCTCAATCTCATGATAAGTCACATGACGTTCTTGCAGTATCAGTTCACGCATCGAATCAATGTTTTTCGGAACAACCGATTTTGGACGACCTTCACGAAATTCGAACTACGGCCACGATTGAATTCGGTAAATACTGGTCCTTGATGGTGCTTCATCGCCAAAAATCGAATTAAGTTCATCGATGCACAGTTGATGAGTTAATCCACGTCGGAAGTTGTAAAAAATCGTCACACGAAAATGTTCACGATTTAATTAAATTTTTTGGCCGATATGATTTTTTCAAGTTACTGTAAACAACAGAAATAGCCCTCGTACGTAAAAACGTTCTGAGTACGTATACCGTCAAAAATGTCAAACTTTACGATAGAGACGTCAGTTGCCAGATGGCAGCACTAGGGTTGCCCAATCCCGAAATGTAAAAGGCAACCCTCGTATGATATTAACGAATATTCGTTTTAATAGTAGCGAGACGTGTTTCTAGTCACGCTAATTAAAATTGCTAATGTTTTAAGTCCTGCGCCATTTTAAGACTTTTTAATTCATACTGTGAGTAAATGAATATAAGAATCTTTAAATGTGTACACCCAACAACCAAATAATTAGCCTTGAAATATGTATGTACTGACTCGGAAACGTTTAGTGCTATTTTGAGGAACTTAAAAAACACGTCCCTATTATTAAATAAATGAAAAATCATTTTCAGAAATCCGGAAACTAAACCAATATACTTGGTAAGACTCTTAGCAGTAGCTAATAGGCAATATTGGTATACCAAGTTCTCATAAACACTTCGGATTTTTTGCCAAACTAAATTTACGGGTAATAACAACTGAACAAATAAGCCCCTACAAAATTTTAATTTTCTCCATATACATATTCTACGAAGACGACTACAAGGAGTTTGACTAAATATTGCGACATGGTAGGAATTGAAAAGGACTACATGACTGTTTTTGTACATTCATGTATGATGCCGCGGAAACTTATTAGGATATTTTTAAGATTTCTATTCCAACAGACATAAAGTCTAATCTGCCTCATGGCCCTTAAATGTTGCATCTACAAAACACTACAATTTTGAGATAGAACAATTTATTGTACAAATTGGATGCAATCTAATTTTCATATCTGCATGAAGGCATATTGGTCGGTAACGAATTTAAAGGTTGCTATAAATGTGGTGACTGGAAATTGACTTGATATTTATTGATGATGATTGTCTTTGTCACTTTCTGTAAATTTGTAAAACAATTAAAACGTACAAAATCAGTAAACGAAGCGGTAATTATAGATGTTTCTTTAGGAGAACCTTTCTCACGAGCACTAATTGGGTGTCCATAATTAAATGCAGTTAAAACGTAACGGATTTCAGTCCAAATCTCTAACCTAAAAATTCGCTAAAGTGCCTTAAAATTAGCCAAATTAATGTTTTGTGTTGTCGTAGTAGTTACACTAATATGCAGGGTCTCTAATTATTGTTTTTGTGATGTGATAGACGACATTTTTAGGATTATAATTGTTAGGCAGTAATTTTTGTCTACTGTGAATATTACTGAAATATATCTTAAGAAATAAATATTTACAAAAGTACATCCGATAAAGATTAAAAAGGTTTGAACGAGAGGTCCGGCAGGTAAGTTTTCTTGGAATGTGAGGGATGAACCAGGGGAAGCGGAGTGTTACGTAAGAAAGGTCAACAGCGGCAGTTTATAAAAGACACTGGTGGTAGCTAGGCGTATACTTGAATTTTTTTGGGTGTAGTAACTAATTACTAGCGTTTACCAACCTACCAACTGATTTATGACGCGATTATCCCTTAAGCAGAGACAAAGTGTGAATTTAGTGTTTTCATTTATATGTTTATATATAAGTATGGCAATATTAACTAATATAAGCAGGGGCGTCGCTGGGGAAGTTACAGTTTACATCGCTGAAGTGTTATCTGTGGTTGCCCAAATGGTTACGTATTATCTACTAGCTATTATATGTGGTTTACCAGCACTGGGTCCTATTATTGTTATTATACAAAAATGGTGTGTCTATGTAGGTAGTTGTTGGAAACAGCAGCTTGGTTAATATAAGTAGCTTAGCTAGCAAAAGATCGCGGTAGGTAGTCAGCTGGCAAAGGTGGTTTCGTGAAGGCGACTAGTTCATACTATTATTATTACTACGAATGTTACATCAATGCCAGGAGGGCATCGGTTGACTTCTACGTGTGGGAAAGGTTGCTAATTATACTCTCCCTTCGAATGTGGGACTGAGGGGGAATATCCTCCTGCGATTCCCTGTGAATAACAGAGTGTCTGGCTGGGCATAGTCTAATTATCTGATTCCTCCCGGAGAATTGGTGCACCAAAAGATATGCATAAATGTAGTAATCATTCTATGATAAAATATGGCTTCGGCCACAGCAGCTAGCCGGCAGATGAGCTTTCGTATCCTGTTCGAACACTAATCCAGGGGTAGGGAGTTGGAAGACCGCCGGTTAACTGCCCAATATCTAATAATATTGATAGATCAGTAAGTCTGTGTTTTATTATCTGTTGCATGTCCCTGCCTGTCGCCGCCAGTGAGTTCTGATCGCATCCGCTGTTTGTTTACCCAGGAACTGTATAAATAAATTGCAGAAGAGCTGCAACCGTATTTGAATTTCAAATTCAGTAGTTTTTGTTCACTCCCCGTAAAATCGACCATAACATAATAAAGTAAAATATGATCGGAAAATGTTGAAAAACTTAAGATAAGGAACATTATCAAAATATTGAAATAGGACGACCTAAGTTTATAGTATATAGGTATACCACCACTCTCTATACAAAAATTATACAATACCAGTGTAAAGATTTGTCTATTTTTTTAAAGTCAGAACTAACCTAAGACTGTAGGTAACTAGTTTTAACTGTTTAATGTAACGAGCCGCGACCAAGTTATCATAACTTAGCTAAGCTATTATTTTTCTAATAGATCATTGACAATATCTTAAAAAAAGATTATTGATCAATTACCTGTATTTTGGATGAGAGAGAAAAGATTACCATCTATTACCTAGGCAAAAGCTTGTAATATATTTTTACAATTTCGTCTGTTACTTCCGTTTATTAAAAATTAGCTGTAGATACGTGTCTACCTACTGTTTATTTTATGTCTTATAAACCCACCCTTTCATATCAACAGGACTTGGGCGCACTATCTTACGTTAGCGGGTAGGGCCAGTACTTGTGGAACTTTAATACAAAATAAATGAACCTGTATTTTTTATTTAAAAACAGAAGGTGGGTAAGATATTGAGACAACAATTATTCTCCCATTCTAGTGTTTTCGAAATGTATGGTTATTCCAGTGTAATAGGGCGCAAATATTTTCACTTTGGGTGCGACTTATTTTAAATAGGCGGAAACAATAGAGCCAAGTTCTTATTATGGTTGATTATGCAGGTGCAACTCGAACGTCGCTAGACGATCTTATAAATGATTGTGCTAATTGCGGTGATAATTCTGCTATAACAGTAGGGACCAAATTTAAAGTTTTCACGTCAATGCAAGATATTTACAGTCTAGCAACATACGTAGTGCCTTCATGTAACCTACAACGGTCTACGCACTTAAAACTTTGAAACTACAATAAGACACCGAGACACCATGATCCCATGTTCCCATGATCTCTCAGAAGAAAATACTCATGTATAATTAGCTGTTATGGAAAAATGAAGAAAATTGGCGTTTTAGAAGAATAAGAGTATTTTTCTTGGTGGCATGCTAATCGTACAGCAATACCTACTAAAATATTCTGTGAAAACATTAGTTCTACGTATCCATTTTTACCCAAGATGATAACCCACCTCGGTGGTCTAGTGGTTAGCACATTTGCCTATAGATCAAAAGAACGCGAGTTCGAATTCATGCAAGGTCAATGAGATTTTTGTAGTGGGGAAAAAATCTGAAAGTTGGCCTTCTATTGGATAAGAAGTAAAGAAGTAGGTCTCGTGCCACTGAGATGTGCAACACGTTAATAACGTGCAGCAAGAGTAATTTCCGTTCTTGGACGTTTATATCGATTTGGGTATTGTATTTTTAATCTTTATTGTTTTGTTAATTATAACAATAAAATAACCACTATTTGACTCAAACTTATGTCAATAAGTATTAATTTCGTAAATATTTTATAAGACTGTAAAGTATATTTAGATACACGCACAAAAACCAGGGTACGTAAAAATCTCTTCAGTACTACCATATCCCACAGATTGTATTTTGAAATATTCTACCTGCATTTTAGTAATATCTGCAATTCCAGAAAATCGAGAAGTTGTGTGGAATTAATATGAAGATAATTAGTGCTAGAAAATCATTAAATCTTTAGCGTAATAATGTTTTGCCAAATCAAAAGAAATCTGCACTATGAAGAAGAAAAAGAAGATTTGGCAGAAACTTCTTCGAAGGAACTATTACTAAAATTAATTGCTACTACAAAAATAATTATTATAGTTTCTGCTTTCATTTCTTTGCTAGCTGTATACTATGATATGATGCATAATGGTTGTTCTTTGGAATATGAGAAGTGTGGTACTACTACGTGAAACAAACACGAAATAGCCAAAATATAAACGGATCAGAGAGTACAAATAATGAAATTTTAATATCTTCTTGCATATTTCAACGTTCAACGCTTTCTTAGCAGCATTTACATCTACTTTATTTCCCCATCCCTTCTCTATTACGCTCGCTACTTTCATAGTTATATTTAAATAAACTCAATGTAGTATTAACTCATGGAATTTAGATGCAGTACTAATAGTTTGAGTATTTTCAAAACTGTACAGTGTGTCCTAAAACGTACCGGCACTATTCCAAGGACGATTTCCAGAACTTATTTAGAGTCGCAAATCCATATAAACATATGTCCTAAACGTAACCGTTAACGAGTTTTTGTTTATTTCATAATTTATGTGGCTAAAATTTTAGTTCAACGGATTTTTGAAATACTGATCTAGTTGTCATGATCGCGTCGTTTAATGGTAACATTTGAACATCGTTTTTAACAAATTATTGTTTGTAATTTGTCAGTTTATTACCGTGATACTGAAGTTACTGGCTTCTTCTTTGTATCCTTAGTTCCATCGTAATTCACAAGTAATTGAGAATGGCAATGTTATTTTCAAATGAAGGATATGTAGATATTAATTATGTTTACGGTCTGTGTGATGGAAATGCTTCAGCAGCCCAGCAAGATATCATAGAAGATATCTCACTAGAAGACTGCCTACGCGGGCAGTTTTCTTCAATTCAAATCGTCAGCTGAGGGAACATGGCACTTTCAATGCAAGACATGCCAAGGAGCTGTCCTAGACAATGATGAACAAGTTCTTGATTTATTACAAGAAGATACGTCTTTAAGTGTGCGAAGAATTGCATCATGTACTGGAATATGTAGAAACTAAGTTTGGGGAATAATAAGAAGTGCTCGCTTACATCCATATCATCATCAAAGAGTTCCAGCTCTAGGTAATAATTTTGAAGCTCGTTTAAGATTTTGCAATTTTGTACAAAATAATAATAACCTATCGCATAATTTTCGCGAATGAGCTGCAGAAAATCCTCATTTAAGGAGATACTCGCATTTTAAAAATTGATTTAATGTTAATATGATAACTGGTATTCTTAATGATCGTCTGATTGGACCATTTGAACTGCCACACCGTTTGAATGGTGCGAATTACAAATATTTTCTAGAAAACTCTTTCCCTTATTACTGGAAGATGTGCCATTAAACATTAGACGCGCAAAGTGGTATCAACATGATGGGATACCAGGACGTCAATGTCTCAGTGTTAGAGCTTGGCTTAACGCACATTTTCCGGGGGATGGATTGGAGTAATAGGTCCCGTAGTATGACCACCGCGTTCGCCGGGCCTGACT
Organism: Limonius californicus; assembly: GCA_014611495.1. Taxonomy (NCBI): domain Eukaryota; kingdom Metazoa; phylum Arthropoda; class Insecta; order Coleoptera; family Elateridae; genus Limonius; species Limonius californicus. The sequence continues at coordinate 13,559 of JABXWE010038233.1, forward strand.
CCATCAGATTTTTGTTTTTGGGGTCACATGAAACAGATCGTTTAGGCAACCGAAGTGCACACGGTAGAAGAATTACGCCAAAGAATGCAGCAGGCTGCCGATATTATTAGAAATAACCCAGCAATCATATTAAGAACGCAGCGATCTCTTCTGCGACATGCGGCTGTGTGTACAGAACACAATAGAGACAATTTTAAAGATTTCTTGTAAATAAAATAATAAAAATGTATTAAAAAAAGATTTATTTTATAAAATCCATTGAAATAAAATTTTAGCCACATAAATTATGAAATAAACAAGAACTCGTTAACATTTACTTTAGGACATACGTTTATATGGGACTTTTCGACTCTAAATGAGTTCTGGAATTCATCGTTAAAATATTGCCGGTACGTTTTGGGACAACCTGAATAATAAGGGGTGTAACTTCGATTTGTCTATCAACACTAATAATTTATTTTATTTAAACTTGAGTTTTATTGCTTTCCTGCAAATGTCATTCTTAAACGGTGAAGAATACGTCTTTTAATTGCAGTTAGCCTTTTAAATACTGAAATCCTGAGATAACCCACGATATTGAATTTTCCGATGGAATTTGTTTTGCAGTTAAAACATCTATACGCCTTCAAAATATTGATTATATTTTAATTTAAATATTAATTAACTGATTAAAAGACTATTTCATAGACAGTTTTCACTGGGAAACCTATACAGAATACCGTGTCTACGCACATCTTTCAGGATAACGTCTATATTATTGATCGTTATACTGCGTACAGCTGGAATTGGATATACTGGAATTCCGGTAGAAAGCTTTTTGGAGGATATGTTTTCGGTAAAATGTAATGAAGAGCAACACTTAAGTTCATTTTCAATCAATTTAGTATCCACAGTTATTTCTTCTACTGAATAATGATCAGGATGGAGCTATA
>JABXWE010038238.1:0-18890 GCA_014611495.1 Limonius californicus
TATTTATATACATTTTTGATAAACACCATGCAATTCTGATCCACATTATTTTTCGGGACGCATGCCTACTATACGCTATGCCATAAATGATGATACTTAAATCACCCTCATCAACTCCTTCACTTCTTTTTTAAGTTCATTGTGAATAGTGGAATTTATTTAAAGTTAATGATAAAGTATTAATCTGAAAGGTTACCAACCAGGGGAAGTTCTTAAATTGTTCTAAATTGTGATGATTTTTATTTAGCCTTTTTTTCTGTCGGGAGCTTTTCTCTTCCAATAACAACTCCTAGGGAACGGAAAGACGAGATATCCCTTATTATGATTTCTTGCCACTTGCTCATAAATGCCGATGTCTATGAAAGTCTGTGTTCTTTCTCTAAATAATTCCGAATAATAATCGTCAAATCTTTTCGTTTACAATATTGTTGTAGAGCTGCTTTTCTTTTAACATTCTCTGAAATATGTTTAAAATTATTTTCTTCCTCTATTATTAAACCTTCGATCTTTTTCCTCGGCAGGTTGGGAATTGCCTTTTACATCTATCTTTTCCACTTTTCCGCTGTCGGTGGAGTGTCTTAGACTGTTAGAACTGTTCAAAGAAATTTTGATTATCTACCTCATGAGTCAGCTGAATATCAATTTCGTCTATTTTTTCTTGAAAATTTCAGCACCATTTCCCATTATCAGTAAAAGGATCATCGATATTTTGGCAGTTTGATAGATATTGTTGGACATCCTGTAGAAATTACAATCTGTTTTGAGCGTATGATTTGCATCAGCATTATTATTGTCTTTTGGTTTATAATACAGTTGTCAAAAAAAGAGGCTCCTCTTTGTCCTTCTCCTTTGTACCACCTTGAACCGACAGTTAAGCTGCCCAGTACAGGATGATTAAATATAAAATTTTGTAATGCTCATTGGTGTTCGGTTTTTGAAGTAAGTCAACAGAAGCCAATTCACAATAATGTTTTTCAGAATTATGATTGTATTGTACCACCCCATCGACTTCATCGATTATCACCTTAAAATGATGTAACAGTAATGTATCAATAAATAGTTTTATATTACAGTATCGTTATCAACAAAATTTCAAAAATTTTGCCAATCGTCTAAAATCCTGTCGAAGAAAGCCAAGATTCCTTTTGCGTCGTCAATCCTTTTTATATGAGTCTTCTATTGGGGAAATTTCACCTTTTCCTGAAGTTTGAATGCTAAATTATTTCTTCATTTGGATCCTTTACAGACAGTATGAAATCATACTATAGATTAAATTTACAACGTAAAAAATCTTTGTCGTAGATTTTAACTCTGTATTACAGAATTTATCTATCGCAATGGAAACTGTATAAATTAATGGTTTCAATATAATTGTCAGGGCAAAGGAAGCGCTGAGCACTAGGAAAGTTAAAATAAATGCAAAACATAACAACAAATCATGGTTCACGTAATCGGTAATGACGCTAGCAGCAGAGAAGAGGAAAGCCTATTTGAAATTCAAAAATAACACAACACCAGAGAAATACCCAGAATATGTGCAGAAGAGAAACCTAGTAAATTCCAGAAACAAGGATGAAGAAGCAATTTTGGGAGAAATTTTCTAAATACAAGTAGTACGACCTGTAAGGCAGACAGAAAATGTCTGGAAGTTGCTGACAAACAGGAGAAAGCAAATTAACCAGTACCGACAAACAAACACTATATCCCCTTAAAAACAGGCCGAACACTTTAAAACCCTATGCAAGTTACATAATGCTATTGCCCAAGGTGATATTGATAACTGGAACAACAATTACAATCACTGGGGTATCTCGTTCCATATAACCTCAAGTTGGTGTCTCAAATCGTCTAAGTTGTTAGGAGCTCTTGGGAGTAATCTTAGTCCGGCGATCGTGCAGACCAGGGCAACATTTGCAATTTGTGCTTGTTGGAGGTACGTTCTGGTAATGTTTGCAGTATGTGGACGTGGGTTATCTTGTTGGAAAATACCGTTTGGCAATGTCTGCATGAATGGTACTAACATCGGTTCCAGGACATTATGAATATAGCGATGAGCATTTAAAGTGCCTGGGACGAACACAAGAGGTGATCTTCTACCAAAACAAATCGAACCCCAAACCATAACTCCAGGTGTTAAAGCTGCATGGCGTCTTTCAACAAATTTTAGATTTTGTCTTTCTCCTCGATGTCGACGTATTTTCCTACGGCCGTCATTTGCCCACGAACAAAATCTTGATTCATCATTGAAGATAATGTCGTTTCATTACTGATTCCAATGCTGCCGCTCTTGACGCCAAGCAAGCCTAACAGCCTTGTGTTGTGCAGTTAAAGGGAGCCGTTGGAATGGACGGTAGGATCGCAGTCCAAAAGAAGAGATTCTTCTGTAAATTATTGCCATTGACACGCGGCGGTGAGGAACTCACATCCAGTCTGCAGCAACAACCCTTGTTGTTTGAAAGAGGTCTCGTGTGGCCATTCTTCGAAGAAGTCGATCTTCACAAACATTGCTGCTACGTGGAGGTCTAGCAGCTGGACAATGTCGGTGAATGCCTTCTTCTGACCAAGCAGACCATATTCATGCAATTGCAGTGTGGTCCCGATTTACCTTTCTATCAATTTCACGAAAAGAAAGTCCAGATTCTTTCATGCCGTTAATTTGACCTCTATCAAAATCGGAAATGTGGTTAAAATTTCTACGTTGCCTTACTGGAGGCATTTTAAAACATTAATTCTGTTACAAAATGTAATAAAATCCCGAAACAACTAATTAATATTTACTAGATATTGTTTTGTTTCTAAGCAACAAGTTGATGAGAGACAGTAGAAGAACACAACAACCGCTTGACTTTTTTAATGGAAATAGTGATCATTCCATAGGCAATGATAAAACATTATTTTAGCAAATTTTCAAACACGTAGCTTTATTTTTAATGGGTGGTGCATTTCATATGAAACTGAGAATATATTCTTCGTCAATTAGTGGAAAACATTATCGAATACTGTAAACCAGCGTATCTCTGTTTCATCGATTTAATGCAGGCGTTTGATAAAGTAAACCTAAACGACGTCCTGAATATTTTAAACGAAGAACAAGTTTGCCCAAAGATAACTAAAATCATTACTGAATTAAAATCAAACTGCACCCGAATAAATGGCAATGGGAAACTAACCGAACCAGTGCCTATATCCGCTGGAGTACGGTCGAAACAGTTGTCAAGAGTAGAAAGATACTAAGTCTGTTTTTTACATTTGCGTTAAATTGTTGTTTACTCGGAAGAGTGTTCCTATTGAAGTAAAACTTTCGCCCTCAAACATTATATCTATTCACATACACGCAATCCAAAAACACCCCGTATAGAGAGCAGACACAAAAAAGCAGATCTACTCTTTCTTTATTCGGGGATGGTGCATATTCAGGATCCACTAATTCCGCTTATTTCTCACGAATGCATCAGATACATGTACAAATCCACAGAAATACGGGGAATGCTCGAGATACCTCGCATGGTTCAGGATTGCAGTTATACAAATATACAAATGGAAGCGACTACAGCGCCACCATCCCACGATGCGGAAAAAGTTGGAACTCAAGTCCGGGGATTCATACAAAACTGAGCCATTTTCATATTTATTCCAGACATGTTAGAGGTCGGTATAAATCGATTTATAAGAGTTTGCAATCCTGAACCATATATATGGCTCAGGTTTGTCTGGCTGGTTCAGGATGGATTGCTCGGAAACATACATTTGGTTCAAGATGGTACTAAAGCGCTATATATATATACATATATTTATTTTGATTTTTAAATAATTAAGGAACATACACATGACGACGTTAATTTTGTTTGTATAGATTTGTAATTGCATGGCTAATTACTTCTCAGCGTGCAATGAGCGCATGTAGTTTCAAAGCTGGAAAACACGTTTGAGAACTGGATATTAATTATCACAACACAGAGCGGTTTATAACAAATATGCAAGAGTCCTTTTAATGGGCAAAAAGGCTGTCTTCATTTGAGAAATCTACTGTATAATAACTGTACGTTATTTAGATATATTTTGTTTAGAAAAGGCATTGTAGAGCTATATGAAATGGGTTTAAATACCTAAAATATTAAAAATAGACGTGGCAGCACGCCTATATCTTTTTAAGTATCTCTGAACTATATTTCTCATAATACGTAGTTTCAAAGTACATGGTATACACATTTTAGGTTTCAGCCGTTATGTTGATATTGCAATTATTCTTCCTAATAGGCTAGCACATACCATAATACTAATAAAAGCATACGGGGTGTACTGTCGAAACAAGGAATACTGTTAGAAATGGACCTAATATTATCCGCCAACCCCATTTTAAACTGATAATAAATGATTGTTAATTTACTTCATTCATATACGTGAAATATTGTTCACCCGAATTTAATCGCTCTGGATTATCCAGGATATATCGCATTTCATTAAATTTGCATTAACGCACATGAGTAAAGAACAGTTGCAGATTCTGCAACAACTTAACGATCATGAAAAGAATAATATTTGTTTGAACTCCATGTTTTGAACTCTTAATGAATTATCCCTTTCCAAGAAATAGCGAACCCAGCAATGTTAGCAAAAATATGAGGTAGAGATATACCAAATTAGTTTTTAATAAAAAAATTATTAGTACGAGGGGAGTTTTTTACGTTATCTACCTAAGTATGAAGGAAACAAGTTAGAGAACAAAAAATTTTATATTTTAACATAAGAACCATTAACGCTTACACACTTATTCCAACGTTTTTGTAATAACGTTATTCCTTCGAAAAAAAAAATTCTTTTGATAACTCTGCAAAATACGACTCCACAGAGTTTTTTAAGTCCTCATTCGACAACAAGCGACACCCTCTCAAGTGTTTTTTGAGTTTTGGATAGAGATAATAGTCACAGGGGCGAGGTCGGGACTGTAAGGTGGATGTTGTAATTACTCAAAGCCACATTCATCAATTGCTTCTTTAACGATTTGTACTTTATGCACCCTGCAGTTGTCGTGCAGAAGCACAGTTTTCGCGTTTAGCAGCTTTCAAATTGGTTACTATTTCTTTGTAGACATTCCATGTTATTGTAGACCCGTTTGGCGAATACTCAACCCATAAAATCCCTTCAGCATCCCAAAAAACTGCGGCCACCACTTATCTCGCTGAGAATTGCGTCTTCGCCTTCTTGGGTGGTGGAGAGCCCTTATGAAACCATTGCATGGACTCTTGTTTCGTGGGTGGGTCCCAGTGGTGTATCCAGGTCTCATCCCCAGTTACAATTTTAAAGAAGTCCTCATCTTGGGATAAAGCCGCCAAATTATCCTCGCAAATTTATCGCTTATACAATTTTTATTCAGGAGTGAGCAGTCTGAGAATCCACCGTGCTGACAACTTGCTGATTCCCAAATCTTCATGAAGGATTTTAAAAACAGATATTTCTGATATACTTGCTTCTCCTGCAATAACTGAAACTGTCACTCGGCGATCAGTCACCACCAAATCTTCAACTTTCTTTATGGCCTCCTGTGTTCATGCCCTGCTCCTTTTGAATTGCTTACACCAAAATTTAACTTGAAAATAGGACGGGCTATTTTCCCCATATACAGCCATCATTTTCTCATGGATATTTTTTGAATTATTGATTTCTTGCGATAGAAATTTTATGACGGTTCTGTGTTTTAAATTACTCATTTTTGCACCTCGAATTCTATACAGAAATGAAAAATCTTAAACGAGTTGTATCAAACTTGGAGGATATACTCTACAATATCACAGAGACTTGACATAATCAAATTATCACGATAGTATTTTGTTTCCATAGCTAGGTACTTAGGTAGATAACATAAAAAATTCTCCTCGTATTTGAATTGGATCTTATGTACAGGTTTTCGAAAAATTGCTACATTCTCGATGATACGTTACTAGCGGTTTTGTACATCTTGTAAAAATACTAAAAAATTCAAAAGCATTTACTTTTTATCCTCCCAAAGGAATTTTGCGACAGTAATTGTTCGCGGATTATAATATACTAATATTGCAATACATAAGATAAAAAAGTTCTTGGTCGTTACACGAACTATGAAATCGTTAGTTTTGCATGATTTGTGATAAAGGGTGGTGAAGGAAGACCTTTGGACACTAGATTAAATTGATTTCCATGTTTCAATCCGCAAAAATATTAAATCTTACTTTACTTATGTTTTTGTGAGTAAAGAGTAAGATTTGAGTAATATTGTTGAAAACTTAGAACTAAAAAGAAAATTATGACCACATTTTGAACTCAATTATTCGTTACACATATACTATATTTTCACTACCATATTAAAATTATTATTCTTTAAATTCGAGGCAACGTGATTATTTAATTACAGGTACTAGTAATATAGCTTGTAAATTTACATAAAAATATTCAGTATTTTAGGAATTGTTGAACGAATTGCTTTGCACTCATCTTTACCAGTCGTTCTAGCATTTCGAATTATTCTTATTCTCGTAATAAACTCTAATTTTATAATTGTTGTTAGAATTTATTATGTCTCTATAATACTTACTTTGTAAACAATCAGCGTTAAGTAAATCTTTACACTTTTCATGGCATTTTACACCACATTCCGTACATCTGACACCCTGTCGTGCGATGCCCCACAGGAGTCCTTCGCATTCATAACAATACGTGGGTGAAGTAGCCGTCCAAAGAACGAAATTGTGTGGTGTAGTACTACTGATGGGATAAATTAACGCCTGGAGAGTCTTCTTATACACGTGCATTTTCTGTTGAAAGCATACAAAGATATTTAGTTGCACTCATTGTAATGTTTTCCAAATAAGTTTCTTATAATACCACCTAATTAAATGCCAGCTTTTTCTTTATAAAATAAACTTTTAGTGATATCCCTTTCCTAATATACAGAAGCAAATACCATATAAAATTTATGCCCTCAGAGAGAAGATTAATAAAGATTATAATAAGGTTTGTAATCTCTGGAACGTACAAATATTTTCCAGATTGAATATGACAAACAACAAGTATAAGATTATTACTTCCAGTAAGAGTATATACAAGACATAAATTGATAAGACTTTCCCAATTTACATTACTACGGAATGTTGCTGAACATGTTTCATCTAAATTAAAAGCAGAGAGCTAGTGAAATGAAATTATTTGTTGTAATTTATGTCAGCGAAGTGTAACATGTTTCAGTTCGGTTATTCTGGTTTATGCGTATTTACACAAACAACAGTCCATAGTTACGGAAGTTATTTGGCATGATTTATGAATTTTACAGTGACATTCTTTTATTAGGTACTGTTTCTTCCATAAGATTATACTTTTTATTTTTTTTTAATTTTGAATACCAGTGAAGCTGAAAATAAATTAAATTACTTTTTATATAAAAGCTTAGGGCTTGTGAAGAACGTAAATTTAGTTCTATTCCGAAAAACATAATGTCATAATTTATTTAATTCTAATTACATAATATATGAAGGTGTTAACAAATAAAACCGACTAACTCAAAAGTTTTATAAGGGAATTGTGGACTCTAGAGGTGGGCTTCCTCATGATTCACTTTTTTCTTCAGTTTTAATTAATTTAATTAATTCAGCATTAATTTTTAAAATTTTTTTCTGGTGTGGGTATATCGAATTTAGTCTGAAAAACTGTGCAAGGGGAGATAAAAGGAACTATTTTCTCAATTCGTTGCATTCTTACATTTATATGCTCCTTGTTTTTAGAATTTTCGTTTTTACATAAAAATATATCAACAGGCAACTAGTCTTTGTTGAATCATATTCATCGTATTCGAGATATATCAATTTTTAAGAAACCTAGAGTTGTTTGTTATTTGTTTGCTTTGATCGGGTGAGATCTAGGACACGGTTTTCCAAGCATCTCTATGCGTTGTGGCCATTATTGGTTTATTGTAGGTACACCATAACTATGAATTTTACCTATCTGGCATAGTTGCAACCTCAGTAGTAATGTTTAACGTGTTACGGTGCAGTACCTACGGCATTATTTCTCATCCGGTAGAAGGCCGACTTTCAGATTTTTCCCCGTCAGAAAAAACTCACCGACCCGCGTCCCTTGGATCTATAGGTAAGTGCGCTAACCGTTAGACCACCGAGGCCGGCAAAACTATGGTTACTTTGAAAATAATTCATAGTATATAGGTCAAACTTTAGGGTAGATTTATGATATCAAAATATATCTATAGCAGCTTCTGTTCAGCAAACTGTTACTACGTAATAGACATAGTAAAGCTGCAGCGACGCATACCTTTAATAATTTTTTTTATTGTTTGTAAATCTCGAAATTGCGCTAAAAAGTTGTACACCTCGTATAAGATATAACAGTTTCTATGATACTAATTTAATTTTATGTGAAAATTGAATTAGTTAGAATAAAGGAATTTGATTAGGAGTATCTTGATTGTATATTGGGCTTTGTCAATAGACAAAAACGCAAAATGTTTAGAAGTTTTAGAGATAGGTGCCGAAAAAACATTGTGTGGCGTTCCCATATAATGCCCTTCTAGCGTACTAATCGAAATGAAAAGATGTAATAACTACGCTATTATATAAGTAGTACCGGCATACCAAATTTAACAAGTTTCATGTTTGGTGGCCTAACTCCATGGTTTAATGTTTTTATGCACAAGCTTTTAACCATAATTCTATGAAGAATTATTCGAAATCATATAAATGTTGGATTATTTACTTTTCTTTCAAGTACACACATAATTAATCACACAATTATTTCCAACAATGTAATCAGTTTAATTTCTTTGCATGCTTTTAAGGCACGCTATGGGCAACAAGTGTTAGTACTGTGCTTGATTCAAGTGCCCTATTAAATTTTTAAACGCTGGTTCCTTGCAATAATGATTCAACTACATTCACGAAGTATGTAGCTACTTAGGCTGCCGGCCTTGGTGGTCTAGTGGTTAGCGGACTTGCCTTTACATCCAACGGACGCGGGTTCGACTCTAGCCTAGGACGGTGAGATTTTTCAAGCGCGTCTTCTGGCGGATAGGAAGTAACGCCGTAAGTCCCGTCTTACTGCGATGTGTGACACGTTAAAAATGCCTACTGGAGTTGGAATTACCCCAGATAGACAAAATTCATAGTTAGAGTGTACAATGGGCCAATTATGTCTGAGCACAAAGAGGTGCTTGGAAAACCGTATCCTAGATCTCGCTCAGTCAAACAACAACAATAACCTACTTATACTTGAGAGGTTGCCAAATTAGATCAACCATTTAAATAGCTCTTCTAAACGTAGCTATAGTTGGATAAATACTAAAGGTTGTTGTATCCTTAAGAAAATTTTAACAAGTTTAATTGTTAGTAACATACAAAAAAATCATATTGGACTAATCCAGATTAAATTCGCATATATTAAAAATTCTTTTCGAATTCGAATCAGCCAATGTTGTTGTCATTAGATATATTCTTAAACATTTTGTCCTGATTTAATTTACTCTTATAATTTTGCTTTGTTAATATCAACTTCATGATTTTCATCACCTTCTAAGTATTCAGCCCATTTCGGGTTATATACAGATCTACTACGCCTCCTCCTTAAAAAACTCTTAGCAAAGGAAAAATTGAATTTCCCACGTGGAAATGGAACCCGAATACTTTTGGTAGCATAACTTCAAAGCCAAAAACTCTGACCACTACGCCACCTCCTCCCGCTCTTTTTTTATCTAGACTACAGTTTTTTGAAGTCCGGTAAGTTCCATTTTTGATTAGGACTTCAAGCATTACAGTTAGATTTAGGAAGAGCTATTTTAAAATTAAGATTGACATGTGTAGACATATTAAAAAAGTGTTTACATACCAGTTCTTCATCATTTAGGGTAGCTCTCGGTACTGCGGAAGTTAAACCAGCATTTCTCTTCGTTGCAGCCATGGTCTGTACGCATAAAGATATAATTATTGGATGTTTAATACTGTAGATTGTTGTTATTTTAGCGCCTGTCTAAAAATCAGCCAATTACTAGAACTAATTTGACAATAATGTAAAGCTGTGATACGTAGTACAAACCAATAGAAAATTTGAATGATGTATTTTGCTTATAATCTTAAACGTGCTACTGTTGAAAAATCTGGCTGTACAGGATAAGTCTAAATTTAAATTTAAATGCGAAAGATGATATGCTGTACTGCACATTTAAACCCATCCTGCACTAAAAAAGTGTGTTAAAATTACATAATGCAGTATTGCAGTCGTATACAAATAAAACTATGTTGTATTAATTAACTGATAAGCTGAAATCTAAAAGGACTAAAAGATAAGCAGAGGCATGCTTTGGATTTAAGCAGATTTAAGCAGAAAAGGTGCCAGTTATCATGCTAACGAACAAATTAGATTTACAAATGACACAGTGCGCTACATAAGCATGCCAAATATGTTAGCTACTTCATTTAAATACCAAATTATGAATTCCCACAACTGCATAAAATTTCAACTACGGATTTTGCAGAACATTAGGTTTGAATTCAGAACTTGGCAGAAGTGGTAATAAATAATGGATTTTGTTAACGACTGAAAACTTTCTGACGGAAATGAATGAACGAAAGCTACAACAATTAGATCATCCAGTATCTATTCACTTCAGCATGTACTTAATGATAATAATAACACATAAAAGTAGTACAAATAAAATAGGTATGTGTTTGATTGAACTTCTCATTTAGAAAAAATTGACTATTAGTTTGGGAATTGAAACCATTATTTAGCAAATCACGGCATTAAAGCGCAATTTGCTTTTAGTGGAATTAAACATGCAACATCCATTTGGATGTTAAGAACATACGGTAAAATTATACAAATTTGCAATTTAAATAGATTCTATATAGCTTTCAATATTTTGACATGTGTTATTATGACCAAAATGTACTTCTTTGTAGAGAATAGAGCAGATACTACTTAGATGTTAATAACATTTTATAATTTTAATAACAAACAACAGTAATTGTTAGTTACTAATGTTGTTATGGCAGCAAACTTCAAATGCAATTTTGGCTTTTATTCATCAATTATGAAAAAGTTCCATCGAAGTAGTTTCTGTTTGGTAATATCCAATGAGGGTGCAGTAACAGCAGCAATGTGGTAAAATGTAGAATTATGGTAGGAAGTAGTCAATACCTTGAGCACCTGAAGAGTGAATCGGCGTAGGGCAAACCAACAACAGAGAACAAGTAACACAGACACATTAGTAATGTTTCGAAGAACTACAATTACGGTTGAATTATGGTTGTATGACATTAGAGACAATCAACACAAAGGCAGACACAAACAAATACTTCTGGAGAGGAGATACAAATCTTCCGCTACCATATTTATAAGCTATGATTAAACATTTTGCTGATGATTTTTCTTTATTAATGTATGTATTTAATATATCGAAACTGCAGATTATTTCCTATGTACGTTACGGTAGGAGAAATTTTGTATGTTTGTTTGACATATCATGTGTATATAGGGCAGATTAGAGGTATACATACATTTATATGCACATACTACACATATAGGAATTTTCCAGGCTTCCCGGAGTAAGGGATTCATGGAGATGGTGACTCTAATTAATTTTAAGGCATTGTAAGAGATCGTTCAACTCGGTTATAACGAGATGTTGCGAATTGCAAATACTTGTTTGTTATATCATTTAAATGTAACATCCGGGACACCAGAGTTATTTACAGTAACATCATGTCATGAGCAACTTCATTATTAACAAAAATAAATTTCTATACTCAAATACTGCTAAAAATCTTACAATAACTATTATCTACTATACATACATCCTTAAATATAACTCGTTTATGGTTAACAGTTTCTGTTCTTTAAGTCTTAAGACTTGAAATTACGTCTATAAACATATAAATCTAAATGCCTCAGCAAATTTCCATTTTTAGGATGATCTAAAATACAATGGTAAAACCTTTTGTGGCTGAGCATGCCGCAGAAAAATTCCAATAAAAATTTCAAAAACTTGTCCCTTATTTGAATTATAATATTTAATAAAATTTTATAAGTAAAGTTTGAATAAGTATAATAAAGTATGTAATTAGAGATTAATATGATGTTTACAATAAAACAGGGTACAGTTATTTTGGAGCCTAGTTTAGTTCCAGAGAACGTGACCAACATTTTGTTTGGCAATATTTCTATTGGTCGTTGTTCAATAAGTTCCAATTCTGTAACGAAGTAATCCGTTATGAAATTTTTCAATCAGCACGAGCATCGTATTGTTCAACAGTACGATAATTAGCACAATGTTTTTTTAACTGAGTTACTGAACAGTTACAATGCAGAACCCTCATACGGCTCGTGTCAGAATGCTTGCAAAAAAGTATTCCGTATACACCCATACAAAGTATCACTCGTTCAAGAGTTGTCAGCAGATTTTGAAAAGCTTCGGCAATTACTGTACATTGTTTAATAAAAACCTAAAAATGGTGACATTTTAGATGTAACATTTTTCAGCGTTGCAACAAGTTTCCATCTTAATGGCTACGTAAACTCCCAAAACCATCGTGATGAACTTCAGTTTGGGGTTTTCCAGCAAGACGATGCAACAGCTCGCACAGCAGGTGCAAGGTTGATTTTGTGGGGGAATTTTTTTATAACAGAATAATAAGTAGAAATATCGTTGGCCACTACGATCGCCAGACCTAACACCTCTTGAGTACTTTATGTTTGGACATCTTAAAATGTTGTATAATGTAAATTGTTTACATAAATACAACTGAGGGGTCACAGGAGGCCATAGTGAATGCTGTCAATGAAATCATACGGACACCGTAGGTAGCCATTTTTGAAAATATGAAGTGCGGGATTAATGCTTGTTTGGACAATAATGAGGGCATTTGAGCAACTGTTTAATTTAAGGTATGTTATTAAAGTAAGAATCGACTATAATCAAAAATCTGATAAAAAAGTGTTTTTTCACTACTAGTAATATGGCGTAGCATTTTGGCACATAATAGAATGCTGTAAAATTCAATTTCTCTACCTTTGGGCAGTGACAAGTAAATAATTTGTCATTATTAATCACTGGTGAATAATGAACAAATTTATATTTTTTGATAATCCTGTGACAGTTTTAAAGAGAACGTTTTTATAGCACGATTAAGTATAATGGAGAAATTCTATTTAATGGTATTTTATGCATTAAAATCGTTGTTTAAATTAATTATTTTAATTTTAAAAACTTTGATGTATTTGAATATACGTGTTTCGTGCCGTAATAAATGACAACTCTGTCAATATCAATTTCCCCGATGATACAACTATACCACGTGTAAAAGAGAAAATTGTTAATAATTTCAGTATTTTACATGAAACCAATGCTTAAAAACAATGTTTCTGAATACCAATGATGATTTAACAAGATAAATATCGCATAGATTAATATACACACATCAAAATGGTCTAGGGGACAAGGCTAAAAATAAACGTTGTTGCAACTAGTGGAAGTATTATGACACAAGATGAAACAAAACATAAAGCTGAATAATAATCTTTAATTTTAATAACAAAAACAAACAGAAGTTACTGTAGTTTGCTTATACTGGGTGTGTAAAAAATAGAGCAAATTGTTAACTTACAAATAACAGTAGAATATGAATGAAAAAATGAAAGATTTGCACATTTAATACAGTGTATGGCCACCTCGACTGTTACTCACAGCTCGGCACCTATTGGGTAAACTTCTAATCAAATTGTCTATTTCATTTTGATCAATTTGTTGCCATTGGTCTTGTAAACAATTTGAGAGCTCTTCCCTTGTTTGAAACACCACGCCTTGATTCAGGACACGTTTTCCCAGCATATCCCACACATGTTCTATGGGATCCAAGTCGGGAGATTGCGCCGGCCACGTCAATACTGCGATATTGTGCTCATGTAAAAAATTTCTAACTGTTGTCGCAACGTGTGGTCGAGCGTTGTCCTGCATCAGTAAAAATAGGTTCCGCCTGTGGCAGTACAACAGGTTGTAGAATTGTGTCCCGATATGCGTTTGCCGTTAAAAAGCCTTCAACAAAAACGAGCTCAGTTCTACGGCCAATACCAATTCCAGCCCAAACCATAACTGTTCCCCCTTGGTACCGATCAACTTTCTGAACAGTTGCCAAACGATTTTCATTTCCAGATCTCCTCCACACCCTTAGTCTTCTAGAATCTGGCCTCAAACCGAATCTGAATTCATATGGGAAGAGTACGTGAGCGCAGTTGCCAGTTGATGTGTTCCTCGGCCAGTTCTAATCTCCGTGCGCGATTGCCACGTGAAAGCACGGGAACTTTAACAGGGCGTCGAGCGTGGAGATCAACCTCATGCAACCTATTTCTTACAGTTTGACCACTGACTACCACTTGATGGACATTTTGGAGCTCAGTTTTTAGCTGGTTGGCCGTAAGATTTCGGTTACGAAGACATTGGATTCGAAGAAATCTATCCTGTACAGCATTCGTTTTCCTGATGGGGCCAGAATGTCTTTTTTTTTACATCACCAGTTTCTTGATAACGCTGCTACAAGCGCCCAATGGTACTTTTACAAGAATTTACAGCAACCGCCACATCTCGAATAGTCATACATCCTTGTATCATGCCCACAGCTCTTAACTGAATATCGCGACTAAGATGCACTCTTTCCATCTTTATTGATTCTAAGACACTATAAAGCCCAACTTGTTTCTTAATTCAATACACATAAACTGAGTAATCTAAAGAGCAAAAACACCTTTTCGATACAAATGTCATCAACTGAACACAACTGTTTTACAAAAACAAAAAGAAACATCGCCAACTGGATCTAGAAATTGTCAGAATAAAGCTCTTTATGCTATAATTACAAAACATTTTGATTAACGTTTGCAAACCTACTTTTTACGTTTGTTCCCTAGACCATTTTGATGTGTGTAATTTTAACTTTTATGTCAAAATTTATTAACAATTTTCAAACAACTGTCATACCAACAAAACAAAAAACTGCCATCTGTTTTATAATTTAAAATAAATACAGATTTAAGTTAAAATAGTCATTTATTGACAATTATAAGGGTCTATTTACTAGCAGTGAAAAGAAAAACGTATATACACCTCGGTAGAAAAGAATAGTATACTTTTCTACCTTGGTGCATAATATACCATTTTTGCTTATTTAAAGTGTAGGTAAGTAATTGTTTATTGAATTGTGTTTTTTACGTACATTAATGTAATGTAGCAATTTACCCACTATAAAATCGTAATTTACTACTATATTGGTCTTTAAAAGTCTTACAAAGTTAATCAGTTTTGTAAAAAAATGTTGGCAAAAATTTTTATTAACAAGAACGCCATTGATTTTTAAAATTCCCGCGTTAACTGAAATATTATTGCACGCCACGGAATTACGTAAGAGCACATTAAGTAGTAGACCGAAAAAAAAAGAATTAGTATGAAACGGCACCTTCAACCATTTTCGAACGCACTCTAGCATGTAGTTTAAATTAGAATTATTCGGCATTTATGAAGGAAGCAAATTAGAATTTCATAATATACTTGTATAATTTACTTCTGGAATTAATAAAAACATTTCACGTACCTAACCTTTGTTTTAAAAATTAGTTAGTTATGTAAAGAGCCGTCGGGTATAAACAGATATGAATAACAGCAAAAATTAATAGTTCATTTTCATTTAACAAAAAAAGTTGGGTTTATTCGATATGTGCATTTTATTTATTAAAAGCGTTTGCTGTTTGCGTTAAAGCCTGATCGATAAATATATTATGAATTCTAACATTATTATCGTTTTTTCGATTCATTAATAACAGATGTAGTTGTTGAACAAGATATTTTGTGAATGAAGAAGATACACAACGTTATTTCGCAATCTTTCACGGAATTACAATCACATTCACGATCGTGTTTTGAAGTGCGTATTATAATAGGGTTTTGTATCCAATGCCGCTATTATTCCTGTATGAAATCGTGCTCTGCTATAATTCTGAAATTTTTGTACAGTTATAACGTCTACGTAACTAAAGTTTATTAAATTCCATTTTTAAATTCCTGAAATATTTAATACTTAATTTTCGGTAGTTATTTGTTTAAAACCTTAAGGATCTTTATTAATTATGACATGCTGCTTATTTGACTGATTATGGTTTGTTGATCTAAATTAGACGAGACAATATATGTTCTATCAACGGAAATTTAATCAAATGTGTAAGACAAAATCTATGCAATTATTATGGTAATTAATTTGAGAGACACCATTTAGTAGGATGAGAAGGAAGGTGTACAAGCAAGGGGAATACACTTCTACACGGTGGGTGACATAGGACTACATATATTTTAAACATGTACAGTTTCAAGAAAAATAGCTGTATTAATATTAATAACTTGGCGATCATTTTTATACGTTTATGCGTTTATTATAATAGGAAATATTGATTTTACGTGTTTATATTACAGTAAAGTACTAGGTACCTATGTTGGTTATTTTAAACAAAATACCATGATTTCTATAGCGTATACGTGTCATATCAAACCAAGGGCGGATCCAAGGGGGGGCGGCGGGGGCGACCGCCCCCCCCCTGGGTTTCGTTGCTTGTACGTTTTACTCTCCTCCTAAGATGAAAATATCGAAAAGAAGATAAAAAGTTCAGCTACAATTCTATTGAATGCACTACGTGCACTTTTCTACCTTTCTTAATAATACTTTTCCTGTTTTTCCAAATTATAGTTGAGAACACAAGAAAACCGAAAGTTCCTATCTGGCAAGGCTTAAAGATAATCGGGCATGTATTACCAAACAAAAGCTAGGTATTCCCTAATGGTCCTTGATATTCTGCATTTGTTCAGAATTCTAAGTACCGACTTAAGAATAGAAAATAACTCATTATCTAAGGCTTAGGCTTTATGGTAATTCTGGGGGTGTAGTATTATTGTATCTAGGCATCACTTCTGTCTCGACTACGAAACCATCAACAACTACCTAAGTGGACAAAGAGTTTGTTAGTGTTTTGGTTAATTATTAGCAACGAATTAGCTGTTTTCAAATTGGACTGGTGTACAGTGCAGTTATTTCAAAAAGGGTTCATATTTTTATGAGGTAAGTTATATTTAATATTATATATATAGCATGCAAATTTCTACAAAAGTGGATCAAAAATGTATGCAGTGAAATTAAGGCTCAATTTTTATTCTTTTATTATTATTATTATCATTTAAACAATTTGATATTCCTAGAACAATTTATTTTATTGGTGTTAACAACAGATACATTTTAAAATTTTTTTTAATAATTAAGGTGTACATTTATTTTTATTTTATTCGATAGCTATGGCTAAACGGAAGCTCCTCAACAACGTCATGGATGGCTTTGTTATCAAAACATTCAGAAACAACGAAGGGTCCAAGCTACCAGTCTTGAATACATCAGAGGATCATCATCATAAGGAAGATAAACTACCCAGCTCTAATGATGAATCCGTCAACTCATCTCAACCAAAATCTGAAGGCAGCCCTACTACCTTTCGAAGGGATGATATTGGTTATTATTTTATGAATAACCAAAACGTCCTCCAAAATTTGGACGATCGTAGCAAATATAATTTATTAAAAAAGCCATGGATTCCACCTAAAAATTACCAGTTTCCCTACTCGGAACACAAAAAACAAGGTAAACTGGAAAAACGTTACTTGAAATTTAGTCATTTAGAATCTTTTAATTGGCTAGTTTATTCAGAAATAGCAAAGGGCCTGTATTGTAAATATTGTCCACATTTTCTGACAAAAGCATTCAATACAAATATAAAATTAAAAAAGTTAGTGACTGATCCTCTCACTTCATTTTCAAAATTATTTGGAAAAGATGGCTATTTAGACCTGCACAATACAAACGACCAACATAAAAAAGCTGTTCAAGCTGGAAAATTATTTTTGAAAGCGTACGAAACTCCTGCTAGTGATGTAAGGAATCAATTAAATTCGTTTAGACAAAAGCAAATAGAAAACAATAAAAAACGTCTAATACCTGTAGTTGAGAGTATTTTATTTCTAGCTAAACAAAACATTCCGTTACGCGGTCATCGAGATGATGGTCATCTTTCTGAAAACAGTATTACTAATTCCGAAGGTAATTTTCGAGAATTATTAAAATTTCGTGTTCAGAGCGGTGACAATTTGTTAAAAGAACATTTAGATAGTAGTAGTTCTAGGTGCACTTACATCAGCAAAACTACACAAAATGAATTAATTGCTTGTTGTGGCGCAGAAATTTTAGACGTAATTAGAAACAGACTATGTGTAAATAAATTATATAGTATTATCTTTGACGAGACGACGGATGTACGTCACATCTCACAAATGTCTTTAGTTGTTAGGTATGTATATGACGGCAAGGTTTTTGAAGATTTTTTGGGATTTCTAGATTGCCATTCAGAAAATTATGAACTTACAAAAAATGATGATGGAACCTTTGATGAACCCGTCTTAACAGGAGAAGTTTTAGGAAAAACGGTAATTAACTTTTTTAAAAAAACATCAATTTAATTTAGAAGATTGTGTAGGTGTTTGCACAGACGGTTGTGAAGTTATGGTATCTACACAAAAAGGGGCAATTACCACAATTCAGAAGGAAATACCTTCAGCTTTAAGATGCAGTTGCAGTAACCACGCCCTTAATTTATCTGTATCTAAATCATCTTCTGTTCAAAGCATAAGAAACGCAGTTGGTGTCATAAAGGCGATCGTGTCCTTTTTTTACCGCGTCGTCAAAAAGAAATTTTGTATTAAAATCTTTTTTGGGAAAACAATTGCACCATCTTTGTGAAACTAGGTGGGTTGAAAGACATGATAGTATCATTTCTTTTTT
>JABXWE010038239.1:0-26317 GCA_014611495.1 Limonius californicus
TAATATAAATTTAGGGTAAATAACATGGCAATATATATATATATATATATATCCTGTGATATTAAGAATTTGTATTAGGTTACTACCTTGTAACAATAAATCTAAATGACCATTACAAAAGCGCAATACTCATAAGGCTGTATAAGTATATTACAATATTAAGGCACTTTACAATTTTTTTAGATCTCATTTTGTTTTATAAAATCCATTTTATATAGGAAAAAGCTTTCCTGAAAGTGATTTATGATAGTTCCATAGTTAAAGCAGGGTGTTCATAAAAGATGCATTAGTTCATGCCGAGATATTTTCAAGCCTGCAGTTCGATAATACACAGCGTGGAAACCACAACAAACTGTAGCAGATGCTTAGTTGTATTTGCTCAGACATATACAAGTTTCAGCTAAGTTCATCAATAATTCACCTAGGAATGCAACTTCCTCAGGAAATTGCAGCAACTGCAATCATAGCGTCGGCTCTATTGATTTGAAGTGCTTAAGTGGGCAACTCTTGTCAACTAGCGCGTCTGGATGTGGCAGATAAAGCTGCAAGTTGTAAGCTATCTCTACATACATCTTCTGGAGGGTTCACGAGTGTGGAGGGTTCTTTGCAATGCTGAAGGGTGAAACGATAGCGAGAACACTGAAGAGCTTCTCTTCATTCTCTTTCCTTGCGCTTGAATATTTTCATGCTCCTATTCTTCTGTAAAATGGTTGATGATGTACAGGAGAAACAAAACTGTACAACCTACTATTGACTGTGAAGATCTGCATACAACAGATATTCTAACATATTTATGTACACTAATAAAAAAATAATGTAAATGGGACAAATCTGCTAAATAAAAAAATAAAAAGCATTTTGAACAATGCAGGTTAGGATGGCTTCACTTTAATTTATTATCCTAACTGAGGTTGTGCTGTTCCAAAACCGTTCATCTGGGAGTTTGAGCATGAGAGTGAACTGTTTTAAATTTCATAAAATACTTTGGGATATGCGAGGGATTAGCTTTTAGAAGCTGGCGGGGAAACTTTTGTATAAACAGGAAGTATTCGCGCTGGAAGCTCGCCATAAATAATTTGTTCGTTCCTCAGAAACCGGAAATAAGGATGTTTGGTTCAAAAATTCAGATATTTCGCCTTGCATGATTTATATCTGGTTCCATCGGCGGAGGGTCGAAGTGAAAAAGTTTAATTTTCTGAAGCAATTTATGTTCTTTGAAATTAGACTTTCCAGAGTTACCTAATACAACCATAAATTCCGTCGTTCGCGAATTGTTTGCTTCCCTTTCTTTCTCTCGAGTTTTCGGCGCTTTACGTGGGGTATTTTACATTATTTTTAGAATTTTTATTCGGGGTTACGAAAGGGGCGGTTTTGAGCAGCGGCAATCCGAAATCAGATGGAATACATTATGGGATAAGGGTTGACGGTGAAGTTTTTATCGGAAGCGCAAAATGAAATTGGATGACTCGATTCGGATAAAATCTTAGACGGATAAAAGTATCGATAACCAACTTTCATGTATTCTAAGGAACATTTTTGTGTTTTACCACTTTTACTTTACCCGATGATGTTAGATGCTGATGCGGTTGGAAAAATTAAAATTAATTGTACAAATTTAAATTCTGTTGAAATTATGAATAATATTGTTTCTAATTATTATATACCACGAATTTCATCGAAGTTGGGCCAGAAATAATTAACAAATTAAATAATATTGTTTGCTCTAAGACGACTAGATTTTTTTTTAGTCTTGATGAGTTAGGAAATCCGAAGACTAATATTTGCAACTCCCTGCTTGTAAACTATGTCATAATAAAGTATGCCGAGAACTGAATAGCTTATTATTATATTGCGTTGTAAATAAACAGCGCTTAACTAAATTCTAACTGGTAGGTTTATACTCCTTCAATTTGCAGACATTTTTCATATCGTTGTTATAAATCATAGATTCTTTTTTCGATTATTGACTTAAATCATTAAGTGCATTGGGAACTTGATTCTGGAAAACTTTTTCCCCCAGAATGCCTCATAAATACATATAAGGTGAGATATCGGGAGAATTATGGTAGCAAGGTATAAAAACTTCCTGCTGGACTAGCGAGCTGAACAAAAATATCAAGGGAGAATGCAACATTTTGTAGCCAATTCTGCAAAGTTGGGAAATAGCCCATAGTAAAATAAATAATTCTATAAATGTGTTTACTCTACCTACATATGAAATGTATTTGCGCTATATTTTAATTTGTACTTTATATGCAATTTTTCGAAGCATCCTATATAATGAAAACTGCTTAAAATTCCAGTTTCCAGAGTTGGGAAGCTTCCTGCTTGTAGCTAGAAAGCAGCTAAAAAATAGTTGCGGTAGCAGAAAATCAAAGAACTATTATTTTTGATACATATATGTACCTATTTGCTTAACTATCGAAAATATATTTTTGTCTGAACATTTTAAAAGGAATTAAATATCTTTTAAAAATATCACCTTCATGATCTTTTAATTACGATTTGCATAAGCTATCTTGCATAATAAGGCAAAATTATTACAGTTACAAATAGAGTTAAGTTAAGGAAGTTCTCGGAAGTTGTGATCGCATACAATAAAGCTAAACGAAAATCTAGATACCTTAGAAAAGAAAATCTTGCACATCCTGCATTGTTATCTTCCAATGCTCAATTTGGCTACTGCATTTAATGTGCACGTTGCTAAACTAACAAGTCATTCTTCATTTAATTATGCAAATGATTGTGTAAGTGTTGTTTTACCGTCTATACTGTTAATTTATTGGAAAAATAGGTGACAATGAAGAAATGGGTTTATCCGAGTAGTAATAATACAAAAAATATTTTATAGCTATGGTTACGTTCACAATTAAATTCGTGTAAAAAGTAGCGAAAAACTAGCTAAAATAGCTACTTCATATTAGCTGCAGTGTGGCTTGCTATTCTTTACTTTAAAGCAGTTTGAAGTGTTCTTGTAGTCCTACTCTTTTTCCTTTTGTTGTGCCTTTTGTGATGAGCCTAAGGAGTTCATATTTGGAGCCTCTGATTACCAAATATTCCATCTTCCTTTTCTTAGTGGTATATGGGATTTTGCATTCCTTGTCCATTCTTTGTTGGCGACCCGGCCATTCCATGGCATGCGCCACACGCGACTATAACACAGCATTTCGAATAACTTTATCTTCTTTAAATACTGTTTCTTCAGAGTCCAGGCTTCGACTACATATAGTAGGGTGGAAAACACGTAGCTGCAAAGTATCTCATCAGAAGATTTAGACGATATTGTAGCGGTAGCGAGCTACAAATTTCATAAAGTAGCTTTTAGTGTAGCTATCTACTTTTTGAAAGTAACTTGCCCAACGCTGCAATTCTGTGCATATTGAGTATTGATTACTGTTGGAGGCTTCATTTCCTCTGCAGAGATCTTTCCGTTGAGCTTAGTACAGATGTTGCATTTTAACTTTTTTAACCCGCATTAATATGAACGATTTGTTGGAGGACATTTAATAAAATGTTTCTAAAAAGGCATTTTTAGGCTAAGTCCACGTCTACGTTCAACTCCATACAAGTATTATTATTATCCTGCAACAAAGGATTTTTGTTCTGCAGTAAAAGCCATTTATTTACAAAATGACTACAAGAACATACCTATAAGACTAAGCTGATATTTACTTAATAAAAACAATCAAAACCTTTCGCGGATGATTACGATCAGGGATTTATAATTTCGACATACTTTATTATGGGCCATATTGTATGAACCAACATTTAAAAATGTAGTTTATGTATTCCTACCTAAAATAATTACGTTTATTTAAGATACTTAAACTAAATGACGTTTAAGCTTGTTCGTATATGTAACTTATTAAATTAAACATTACATCTTGAAGTTTAGCGCGCAGGAAATTAATCAATTCCATAAACATTTGTACTATATATATGCAGTGTCGGCATCCTGTTTATTATAATTTATATTTTTGGCTCATTTTCGCAAGATCCTGTATAATCAAGGCTGTTTAAAATTTCCGCAGTTGGGTAGCTACCTGCTTGTAGCGCATTACTGTAGCTAGTTACTTTTCTCGTATCTGCTGAAAGTCGCTCTACTTGAAACAAAAGGTAACCTGTAACGGTAACAAAGTAACAAATAGTTGTGATAGCAGAAAATCGGGAACTTAATTTTTGCACACATTTTCCTCAACTACATACATACTTTTGGATATTTAAAATAATTAGAAAAATATATAATCACTGCGCAAGCGAGCAAGGGGAATCACGATTATGATGATGATGATGATCATGATAATGTTTATGAACTTTACAGATGGAGATTGGTTAAGGAAGTTTCTGAAAGTTGCGATCACAAACATTAAAGCATAGGCTAATAACTCCTAGGAATTACTAGCCTTTGATAAAAGGTAAAAGGCAAAATCTAGAATACCTAAAAATATCGAAAAAAAAAAATTGTGCATCCTGCATTGGTATTTTTAAATTATCACGTTAGCTATTGTATTTCATGTTGTTAAAGTATAAAGTTATTCTTTATTTCTTTCGCTGTTTGTGTTGTTGATTTTCTGGAAGAAATGGGTTTACCCGAGTCACAATATTATAAACAAATGTTTTTTTTACGTTTCAATTAAATTTGCGTAAAAGTAACGAAAGCCATTTAAAATAGCTACTCCAAATGCAAATGCTGCAAGTAGCTTACCACTTTTTGATAAGAGCTTCCTCAAAACTATAATTCTATCCTTCATTTCATTCCTTCGGGTGCGGCCCTTTCGTTCAGCTAGTACAGATTGTGCAGTTTAAATATTTGTTACCACCCTCAGTATGGACGTTTAATAAAACGTTCGTCAGAAAGTAATTTTGAGACTAGGTCCACTAACACGTCCTACTCCATATGGGCAATAATATTGCCCTATGACGGAGGCTTTCTGTTCTGAAGTAAAAGCCATGTATTTGCAATCAGAGTACATGAACACATTCGCAAGATTAAGTTGATATTTACCTAACGAAACATCAGAAATATTTCACAGATGGCTACTATCTTGTTCGGATGACCAAGAAATTAAATTAAACATTTCATCTTGAAGATTTTATTTGTATCAGCAATGGAATTTATACACATTTGCAAATTGCATGTATGAAAACATATTTAATACGTTCTGCCAAGAACATCATCTAAAGATTTGTTGATACTTTGATGTAGGACGAAAAATTTAAATCTAACATATGAGTTGGCATTTATGCACAATATATTTACATCCAGTACCGGCCAAAAGTATATCACCTGGGTTTGGGCGCAACTTTTGTCCAACTACGTTTAGTGGGTAAACATTTTATTGTACATATGTATGTACCTGGCAGCAGGTACAGATTGCAGGTAATCTATGAGACATTTTATAGGATAAATCATGATTTTCAAAGCCGTTTATTGATTTTACCAAAGTTTCATCTAACCAACCATTTATTTTGTTTGGTTATCATTTGTTTCTCGATTGTTTTCACTGTTTTGACAGTGACATATTGTAGTTTAGTGCTTATTAAAAAGGCTAAGATCCGGGGTGCTCGTGATTTATACGAACGGCAGCAAAAAGCTATTATAGAGCGCGGCAAGCAGTGAAGACTCTCAAAGAGCTAGCTGAGAAGTTTTACATCTCTAAGTAGACGGTAACAAAATTTCTCCAGTGTTGGAAGGTACAGGGAGGTTATCTTAAAAAGAGTAGAAGCGATCGACTGCGTTGCACGACTCATATTATCGATAGAAATATTCTTGGCACTTGTCGCAGTAATCTAGGTCTTACGGCACCCGACATTGCAGGGATATATTGATGGCTGGTGAACCTGGTTCATCTATACGAACCATATGCGGACGTCTTCAGGCTGCGGGACTAATGGCAGGCGAACTGCGAAGAAGTTGTTGATTAAAGCAAAGAACAGGAAGAAGCTAGTGGAGTAGTGTAAGGATCACACAAACTGGACACCTCAGCAATGGGCTGGCGTTCTTTGGAGTGACGAAAACAAGTTTATGCTGTCGGACAGTGACGGCAGAAAGTGGATTCGTCGACCTACAGGCAAATATTTTGACCCAAAGTATCAAATTCCTACAATGAAGCACGGAGGTGGTTGGGTCATGGTGTGAGGTGCCTTCTCCACAAAAGGGATGGGTCTTTTTTACAGAATCGAAGGTATCATGGATCGGAAGATATATACTGCTGTGTTACAAAAGGCTGTAATGAAGATAACTTAACCTATTTCTAAATTAAGTAAAGCTGTATTAAGCTAACATGTACAAAATGGATTGTTTAACCACATTTAAATCAAATACGTAAGAATTTAGTAGTTTCCGATGATGAGTTGGCATCGTAAAGCTGTGTAACTTAAATTCTAGGTCCTCTATTGGGTAGTATTTGTTCACAGTCATGTTCATAAAGGTGTGTAGAAAACTTTTCAGTCTGGTGTGTGCATTCTTGAGCTGTAATTAATAAAATATGAGTAAAACATTTTGACAGCTACGTACTAATTTGTAATTTTGTTGAATTTTAACTTTTCTTTTAAGAAAAATATGTTTATAGTATAATGTGATAGAGTATGTAAAGAAGCTATAAAATGAATTTTATCAATATTGAATTTAATTTTAAAGAATGTATTTGAAAATTAATGTAAAATATTTGTGAATTTCTAAATGCATTATCGAAAGAATATCAAATGAGATATCAAAATGTTCATTTTTAATGTGTAACACAGTGGTGTTTTTCATTTTGATGGAAAATTATTTATAAAAAAGTTATTGTAATTTATAAATATTTGTTAAATTTTGGCCAATTTATGCTTAGTCCTGATTGGCTGATTTTGTGTGAGTCGCTTTCATATTTTTGTATTCCTACGCCGTCTGCTGCTAAAGTGTTTATTAATGATTAATAAATTTGTATGTCACTTTGAAGAATTTTACAAAGTAATTTCTGAATGTTCAAATTTTCTTGTATTTCCTGTGCCTTTGTGTGTTTACCTTGTTCCTTAGCGTTCGAGACTACACAGTTTGCTCCAATTAGAACAGTGACCCTGAGATTATCTCATACAGATTGGTGCAAAGCTTATTTGATTTATGTGATGGATAAACAACGTATTGATTGATTTATTTATTAGGATTCGCAGACAGGGTTATCTTGATTAGAGTTTTGTATTTTAATAGGCGCCCAATGTTTAGGTTTAACCGGACTTGTTTTATATTTTACTCCAACAAGATTTTTACTATATTTGATGCTTAAAAATAAAGGGGTGTTCCACAGTAATATGTACTTATATTTTTCAGAATGGAATGCTTCCACATTCAAAGCATTTCCTTAGTCCTGGCTTCATATTACAGCAAGACAACGACACAAAGCACCGTGCGGCTGATGTACAGGAACGATTCAGTCAAACATGTTTTGTTTTGTAGCATGTACCTAGTATCAAAACATATAATTAAGATTGAATAGAGATTCATACAATTTTAATGCAGTTATATAAAAAAAATAAAGATGGCCGGTACTGTACATACCACATTCAAACAACGCCGAAAAATGAGTGTTCATTGTTACACGTTTTTCATTAACAGACTTTGTGAAATGAGTTTTAGCAGACAACCGCTGATCTCATTTTTCAAGTGCTTAACAAAGTTAATTCAACGAAATAATGTCACCAGTTTGTTGTTGAAAACTGCTACATCCACATCATAAACTGCATAAATTCGATCAACTCTTCAGCTAAATTTATTTAAACCGAAACCAACATATAGGTTTTCGTATCTATCATCGTCGTACACAAAACAGAAAGTTAGTAAAACTTGGAATTCTCCACGGACTTTCAGTCCAATTTGCGAGAAATCCTGAATCTCAAACTCGACACATCATGAAGGGCCAGGAGACCACGTGCGAGGGAAGCCGAATAACCGAAAGCAACCCCATGGGAAATGATTTCGCGAAAACCAAAGGCTGTATCATGTTCGAGTTGAAGTTAGGGGGTGGCAAGAAGCAAGTATTTCAGACGTTTTGAAACAAAAACAGTAAACTGAAGGCTACGTTGGGATCGAGCAATGTAAAGCGGCGAGGGAAACGGGAATTATGTAGGATGAGTGCTCTTCCCGGGATTGAAGTAAGCGAGGCGATGCTTTCCTTCGCCTTTTTATAAACCCGAAGGCAGCGCTGCATGAATAACAAAAGATCTCCACGGGGAACCGACAATCCGCTCTCCAAGTTTTATGCAAATTTTTACGGTAAGTATATTCGCGGAAAATTTCGTCTGCAGTAGGTTTTTAATGCTAATTCTGCGGTATATCATTATTATTATGCTTCGAGGAGAGTTCCTTAAGATCCTTTTTTTCTGAGCTCTTTACAAGGCATCTTGTAGGGGAAAGCGTTACGCTTCATCTAAAATAAAACACCCTAAGTCCTCTTTTGCACCACTAAATGTGCCAAACATAGACTACCGTTCGCTATATTAAAAAAGCCGAAGAAACAACTACGATTCGCGGCCAAGGAATCTCCCCGAGTGAGATTATACGAAGTAATTTTATTATTTATGTTAAACTTAGTCTAACGAAAATAGTACCAATTTTGTTAACTAATGATCATGTTTATTGAAAATTTGTTGATACGGTAGATAATATGAAACACAATCTTCCCGTGTGAGCATTGCAGTAATAAATTAACTCAAACTATACATAAACACGTTTTCGTATACCTGGTGTTTAAAAATTATACCGACAAACAGAAAGAGTTGATTCTCTAGGTCACTTAAAAAAAGTTCTGATAACCGTGGGTCCGAAATCATTTCGATACAGAGTTACAGCCGTCTGAAGTTATTCGATCACTTTTTTGTTAACTTTGGCAATAGTTGGAGTTACTACGTATTTACACAAAAAAGAGAAAACTAGTTAGTATTAGTAGCTAATAACTAATAACAAAAGTTAATTTGCTTTGCTTTTATAACCCGGTGGAATGTTCTGGGTGTTTGTCGAATCGTGTTACATACGGCTTGGATTCGAGTACTCGTTACCGTTTTCCGCACGTGTTGCGTAAACTAAAACTAAACGCCTAAAGGAAAAAATCCAGCAGAACGAACCTCTATTTCCGATCCACCTGTCAGGACAGGTAACATCTAAGAACTGCCTTGCAGTTAAACTAAAGTGCGCTGATAGCATACATGGATAAGTTTTTATTTCCAGTGCAATATTCTTAACGTCTCTTCAACTTTGTAACTTTAGAGAACCGTAACTCCGTAACGAAGCGTTTTCGGAACCACGTCCGTAAAATATTTTCTTGTAATGACCTAATCAATTGCTTCTCGAAGTTTAGTGTTAAAAACAGCCTGTATATTTGAGTACGTTTCAAAGTGGCGACGCGCATAACTTAAAAACGGTCCGAACTAATCATCTATATAGTAATTCCGTATCCCTTACAGCTGCCTCAATTGGTATAGTATCGAACAGGTCAGTTTTCTATTTGATGCGGAAAGTTGGGTTATACTCTGGACAGTTATATTTCTGAAAAAAAAGTGTAGTGCATTTTATCGTTTCAATAAAGAATAGCATTGCAGTTGTATGGTCAGGATCGAATCCCACTCAAAAAAAAGTTTTATTAGCAGTTCCGCGTATTTATTGTTTAATATTATTTGGAATTTAACATATAGGCACTGGTCGCCGTTGTATTTATAACAACAATGTTTTAGAGCGTAGGGATTTTGCTATTAGATATTTTACTATGAAACAAGAACGTTTCATTTAACAATGTTCTGAATCGTAGTTCAATATCTAACACTCAAACCTTTATTGATATAATTACTAATTATAGAATCTAAACAGAAACTGAAAAAAATCCCAAATCACGGTTACACCAATTAAAATAGAATTCGGATTCATCTCGACAGTGCAAGATTGCTTTCTTTATTCGATTAACAAATAACCTAATAGCATCATTAATTTCAACTAGAAATTTCGATTTTTAATGGAATAAAACTTTCAGTAATCCATCTTTTTCCCTGTAGAATGTTTTAATTCATGTAAAGAGTGAAGTGTAGCCCACCGATTCAGATAACACACCGTAGTGTCCCAGAATTTCAAATTTTATTCAACGAATACTATACGCTAGTATACTTGATCGAAACGATAATTAAACAACAAAACATAGTAAAGAGTTGCTATAAAATTATTAATAAACCGAAGCTATTATTGCAATGAAAATTTAAACCTGCTCTAGATGAAATTACACGTATGTATATTTACGTCGGAATTTAAACAAGGTACTACATATAATATTTATATTACTGCAACTAGGAATAGGATTCCGGTACATTTGTAGCTTTTTTGAGGTAGTAGAGTTATGCAGAGTTACATTTCTACATATTTCATCGACACATGAATCACATATGTTTATTTGTGGGGGCATATATAAGCCTATTTATAAACTTTTTATAAATACTCGCATATGTGTGTAGTTTTAGAATTCATATGCATATTTTATAATCTATTTACCGATTTATCTGTTTTCCATATATACATTTCCAAAAGTTTTAAACCATTTTGGGTAATCTGCTTCAATCAAAACCCCGAGATATTTTCTCTTCTTCGGTACATTTCTTAGTTCTTTCCCAGGAAAATTAAGTATTAACTAATTACTTGCAAGGTAGAGCTTGTTCCAATTTGTTAATTGTTTGCTGCCTTACTTCGTTGAAATTCATACTTTATATATTAATAAGAATAAAAGGCAATTTCAACAGGTATTTATTTTTATTTTGGCTTTATACGTATTTCGACATACAATATGTCATTATCAAAAGCATTTAATGAAGTAAACATTTGTAGTTGCTTGGGTAACAGCACACTGGATCTTGGTTTTGGGCTTGGCTCAGGTCTTCTATTCCAAAACTTCCAATAGCGGGGAATTTATGAGCTCAATTTGCTCATTCATTAAAGGTGTGTTTGTTAAAGTGTGTTTGTGAATTTGAAAGCCCTCGAGTATATCCAATTTACGTTTATCATCACAGAAGTGTAAAAATGTTATTATATTATGTGATGTCAATGCATGATTGTGTTCTAATAAGTGTTTAGCATAGTTAGATTTTTCTGGGTGTTTATATTTGTATGAGCGTATGTGTTCTTTGTATCTGGTGTCAAAATTTCTAATTGTTTGACCTATGTATACATAATTACAATGTGAACAGTTTAATTTGTAAATACCTGATTTTAAAAAATCGTTAGTTCTGTCTTTTGCGTTGAATAAGGTGTTGAAAGTGTTTTTTGTTGTTTTATAACTTACTTTAAATGTACTTGATTTGATTATAATTTTAGCAATTTTCTCCGATATATCACCGAAATAAGGAATTGAAATATATTTACCATTTTCAGAGTGGTCTTTAGAATATATTTTTTGAATTGCTAATTTATAATCTTTCTTTTTGATTAGTGTGTCTATCAGTTTTGTGTGGTACCCATTACTGTGTGCAATTTGTTTAATAATCGAAATCTCTTTGGTGTAATCAGTGTTACTTAAGGGAACTGTTAAAGCTCTATGTATCAGTGACCTATAGGCTGCTAATTTATGTGTTTTATGGTGACATGAGTCCTGTGGTATTGTAATATCTGTTTGTGTAGGTTTTCTATAAATAGAGTATTCGAGTTTGTTTTCGGAATTAATTTTTATGTTTAAGTCTAAATAATTAATACATCTGTTTTGTTCTGTTTCTAATGTAAAGTTTATGTTTGAGTGTAGAGTATTGATAAACGTTAAGAAGTCACCAATAAACTCAAATGAACTATTAAAACATGCTAAAATATCATCAACGTAACGGAACCAAAATATAATTTTCGAAGAATGATTTGATTCAAAAATTCGATCTTCTAAATTTTCCATAAATATATTAGCTAAAAGTGGAGAAATTGGACTTTCCATTGGTAAACCGTTTTTTTGAAGATAAATTTTATCATTAAAAATAAAATAATTTTGATTAATACAAAGTTCGAATAATTGAATCAACTCATTTCGTTTTGTTAATTCAACATTTTTGTTGATAAAAATATTATTTAACATAGTTACGAGTTTAGAATACACACCAAAATATTCTGTTAAACATTCTTCCGAATTAATCAGTAGGTTGTCCAGTTTAAGTTTACCACCACACTGCAAACTAGTTAGTTTCGATGTCACCAATATGTTTTCACAAATACCTCCTCAAGAGTGTATTCCTTAGAGAAATTATTTTATGGACTTTGGAATGCGTATTTAAGTAAATAGATCGTTAAGGTAATGAGACAACAATTATTTATCAGTGATTTCAGAAACGATAACGTTTTACATAATATAATGTTAATAGTTTCATTTTGGTTAAAATTCTACTGGGAAGGGAAAATGCTTGCTGAACGCCACTGGTCATTTACTTGGTATGGGGATAAGATACAGATTACAATGCCTACTTTATGCCAGTGCGCATTATTTGATTTCGCCTTATCAATTGGAAGGTAGGTAGGTCATTCTAATTACACACATTTCTATGCTAAATAGAAAATTTATTAGAAAGGATAAAATGCATATTTTTAAAAACACAGCCTTTTAGTGCACATAGTATAAATTTTAAAGACATATTTAAGCAGATTCTGTATTTACTAATGCATATGTGCATAAGTGTATAAGTGCTTGCATTTATTAACGTTGCTACGTGCATAGAAACCTATCCTCAACTATAGAAATAAATACGTACAATTTACTCATATTTTGAATCGAAGTTAAGGTGTCTCGTTTTTCCGAAATGTGTATTTTTAAAATTAGAAACTTGCGCAAATTCCCGTTTACTATACAAGTCGTCAAAGAACATGTAAGTAAGTATATTAAAATTTCATTTGGGGAGTTTCTATTTAAAGTGATAAGGAAATTGAAACATAAATTGTTAATATAGTACAGTGATAGAAGTTATTTTACCACATTATTATATTATACATCTTTATTAAACTCGAACTGCTCCACCAGAACAAGAACAGGAGGCAAACTAACATAAAACACCCCAGTGAACACCGAAATTAGACAAGAAGATAGCCTGAGTCCGCTGTAAGTCAACCTAATAATGAACAAAATCATAGAATATGTAAGACCAATGGAAGGATACAAAGTAGGTAAGTAACCACAATTTAAACATAATACGAGGGTAGGCTGAAAACTAATTCACACATGCTTAAAGAGCGCGAATGAAATGACCTTCAGAAGCGCGCCAGGTGTGGAAGTAACATTCCCCCTCAATACGCATGCGCAGGTTTGAGGTCGTTGCGTTCATCGAGAAACGGAAGTATGGAGACGTGTTCTAGTGCTATGTCATCGCGAGTTAAACAGCGTGCCGTTATCGAATTTTTAACTGCTGAAAAAGTGACTCCTACTGAGATTCGTCGTCGTTTAAAGGCTGTTTATGGTGACGATGCTGTTGATAGGTCTACTGTAAATCGATGGGTAATAAAATTTCGTGGTTGCGAGCCTGGAAAAGTAATAATTGTTGATGAAACACGCAGCGGCGTCCGATCCCTGCCACAGACGATAAACATCGCAAACTCGTCGACGATTTGATTCAAAATGATCGGCGAATCACTCAAAAGCGTATCACAAACCATATTGAAATATCCAAGGAACGTAACCGTAAAATCTATGCACGATGGGTACCACGCCGTCTCACAGACGAGAACAAACAGCGTCGATTGGAATGCTGCGAGCAACTTTTGCAGCGCTACCGTGACGAAGGAGACGACTTTCTTTTGAATATTGTGACGGGGGACGAGTCATGAGTCCATCATTACGACCCGGAAAGAGAAAAGACAGAACGCTGAATATCGACATCCGTCTTCTCCTCAGGCGAAAAAGTTCAAAACACAACCATCCGCAAAAAAACTTCTTTTGACTGTGTTTTGGGATGTTCACCGAATTTATGTGACCGGTTTTCTGGAACGAGGGGCAACGGTAAATTCTTCTCAGTAAATACAGACTTTAAAACACCTCCGATGTCGAGTTTGTCGTGTTAGAGGCAGCCTGGCGCCAATAATCTTGCAACATGACAACGCTCGTCCACACACCTTGCGCGCAACTGGAGAGGTTCTGCGAAACCTGAAATTTGAACCGATTCCACACCCTTCTTATTCCCCGATCTTGCGCCTTGCGATTTTTATTTTTTTCCTCTACTCACGAGAGACCTCGAGGGTAATCATTACACCTCGCACGATGACGTGAAGGCAGCTGTCAAGTCCTGGATTCGAGAAAAGTCGGAAGAATTTTTCAGTGAAGGAATGAAAATACTTGTTACACGTTGGGAGAAATGTGTTAGCGTTAACGGTGACTATGTTGAAAAATAAATATACGATTTTGAAACTTAAGAATTGTACTTTAATGTACTTTTTGCTCGATCTTGTAATTTGTTTTTGTTCGCGCTCTACAAGCATGTATGCATTAGTTTTCCGCCTACCCTCGTATGTTACGCAGACGACGCGGACCTCATAGCCAACGATGAACATGACCTACAAAGAATTCTGCAGAAATGCAACACAATGGCCGGAAAATACAATATGGCTATAGCAATTGAAAAATAAAGTGTTTAACAGTCTCAAAAGAACTTGTGAGGTGTAAACTTGATATTAACAGGAAAATCATAGAGCAGACAATGACATTTAACTACCTAGGAGTAGACATAACAAGCAATTTTAACCCATAAAGACAAATGTCCAACCAAGTGAAAAAAAGCATCAATTGTATCAGGAGCGTTAAGAGATATAATATGGAAGAACAAACATCTCATAATTGAATGTAAAACAAGAATATACAAGACGTACGCCTAATATTGACTTATGCCATAGAAATCAGAGCAGATAATTCTAAAAAGAAACAAGCATTAAGGACAGTTGAAATGAAAGTACTGAGTACTTTCATAGGAAAGACAAAGCGTGATCATATCAGGAATCAAACTATCAGAGAACAATGTAGCATACAGAACGCCGTAAGATGGGAGAGAGAAAAAGAAGAAGGCAGTGGAACCAACACATATCAAGCATGAATAACGAAAGGAAGCCAAGGCAGTACGGAAAGGGAATTCAGAAGGCTCCAGATCACTATGAAGACCTCCAAAGAGATGGCGGGACAGCTGGTCATCAGTCTCCCAAGAAAATAGAAACCAGTAAAACATAGGTCAAAGACCTAGAGAGGTAAGAAGAAGAAGAAGAAGACATTTCCCTGTTGAGCTCATAACATCATCGTTAAAGGTTAACACAAATCCTAGATAGAAAGGGCCCACAGTAGCATCTTGTGATACACCATGCATTACTTGTTGGAGTTTGCGTTTTATACTGTCGATGCTAACGTAACGTAAAGTGTGTTGTGTCTATAGAATTGAACATTTTTTACACCACATATTACAAATTTATTTACATAATTCTTGTGTGAAAAGCAAGCAAACACACAGAAAATTTAATTTTGCTTTTGTAATTATTGCTACTTGCCCTCTAGCACCTCTAGTAACTTTTATGAAACATACTACAGTACAACGGGTCCAAATTTTTCAAGTGTTTATTAACTGCAATCATTTTTTGGTAGTGAATTATTGATTAATAACTCGAATATATATAGTTGAAACTCGACAATATGTGGCATTGTATGTTTTATTTAAACCTATTTTTATGTATGACTGAAAATCAAACGTTTCCCGTACAAAATAAATCGCAGCGAAAAATCAAACTTGCAGGAACTGAGTGAACAAATAGGAAACGGAATGTTTATACAAAGCTAAGTAAACACTCCCGCTGGCGGTGCTCGAGCTATGAAAATGTTGAAGAAAAAAACTGCAATAGAATAGCGAGCTGTATTTATTTTTGGAGAATGGGGATTTCAGCTCCGGATAAATTCCTGCAAATACAATGACCATGTTAAATGATATTTACCTGTGTCGGTTCTATTGTTCTCAAATATAATCCAACTCTTGACATAAATGGAATGTAATGTACACAACCCTAAACTCTCCTGACGGCAATAATAGCAGTTCATGGATGCCTGCTTAATCAGATTATCCAAGTAGCTTATCTAGACTGCCACGTTTAAGCATGTACACACCTACAATAGTACAATTAATAAATCTGTATTCTTCTCCTGTAAATTTTTTCCAATTAGTAGTGTGTATGTTCGAGTACCGAGCACAATTTTCCGCACTGGCGGATTTTCATGTCATACATAAATCAATAGCTGTTCAAACATGAACAAAAATCACATTAACGCGGTCGGTTGGATTCGCTCGTGCAGTCGGCGAACTTTTAATTTGAAAACTTCGCTGTATTTGGTGGTGCGTCGCTCGCATTGAATACTAATTGGATTATGATGGTCCCCCCAGTTGGCGCTTTTTATAATAGCATCATCTGCAAACTCGCTTTGTAATTTAAATTATCCCGTCCAGCGGTACGAGTGGATTAAAAATGAAGCTTTTATTGCCTGCAACTTGGGTTTATATTGAAATATGCCAACCCTATTCCGAATACTTGGACACCGCAGAATTAATAAAAATAATTTAAGTTCTCGCATGTTTGTGGGATTCGAAAAACCGACTCCAAAACTTTGCATTTCAAAATTATTACCTTGTCTAAACGAAACTTAAATCCAGATTTTATGGCAAGAAACTAATCACATATTATATTAATACACAGTATGTTCTAAAAAATTTTCCATAAGGGTTGGCTATCGAAGATATTACTTAAGCCGTACGTTTTCTCGAAATTTACTACAATTATTTATTATTATTATAATTAATTATCAATGTATAGGGCAGTTACTACAGTTACTGCTTGTTCTACAATACATAATTAAGATCAACGAAGAAGGGGGAAGCAAGTGGGACTTCAACTCTCTTATCAAAAAATAATGGGACTGAACACCGCGTCCAGTTTTGGGCGAAACAGAAAATATTTGTCTAAAATATCTTCATGGAATCACTACAGCCAAACCTTTTTCTTTTATAATGCAGAAAACGATTTAGTCTAAATTCAGAGGCAGATTTATAGTCATACGTGTTAGTAATGAGTGTAACATTGATGTATGCTCAATACACTGTCAGTATTAATAGATTAATCGATTACTTGGATCGTAGATAATTTTTTTGTACAATCGATTATACTGTTAAGCGGTCATTAATCGAATAATCGATCTAAATGATCTAGTTCTTAACTACGTTTACGTTTATATGTTTTCATATGTTCACCATATTCTAATAAAACGGATCTTAACAACGATGTTTACTTTTTAAATTA
Organism: Limonius californicus; assembly: GCA_014611495.1. Taxonomy (NCBI): domain Eukaryota; kingdom Metazoa; phylum Arthropoda; class Insecta; order Coleoptera; family Elateridae; genus Limonius; species Limonius californicus. Next base: position 17,285 of record JABXWE010038239.1, read on the forward strand.
AATAGTTCCAACTATTTACATAAATATATCAAGTGGTACTTGGTAGTACTAAAAATGGAACAGATATCTAGAGCAGTAATTTTTAGAATAAAGTTGAAGTTATAATGTGATATGAAATTTAAAATAGGTACTACTAGTTGTTAATACTTACAAAACCAAATTAATTGAGAATGTTATGAATATCAGAAATAAATTATAAGTTTCATCTGATTTCCACTGAAGTTTCTTCTTATATGATGAAGGAGATGTATAGTACAACAGCATAATAGAAGCGCTGAGCTAGATCACTCAGCATAACTTATATTATACAGAGTATCAAAGATAAATGTCGCAAACATAGAAACTGGATCATTGTTAAGAAACAGCGATTCGGTTGCAGCATGACTCAATATAAAGTATACCGAAATTACAAGCTTTTATCGCAGATACCTTGAGAATATTGAAATACGATTATATGTAAAATAATATTGCATACGTCAGACATCTGAGTTGGGCAGGGCACTTGCAACGCATGGAGGATATGCGGAGTGTTAAGAAAACTCTAACGGGAAAAATTGGTGGAAAGAGGATACAAGGAAGACCAAGAATTAGATGGAACGACAACTTAGAAAGTGACATACAGGACCTCGGAATAAAGAACTGGAAGAAGAAAGCAAAAAATAGAAAGGAGTGGGCAAGAATTGTAAGAGATGCGAAGGAAAAACGGCAACAACATACATAAAGACAATAACAGCAGCCTGCGACAAACAGTGATGAGATGATCAGACAGCCTTGTTGACTATATCAGCAGGGTTGGGGGGCGGGCAGCCGCCGCCTCCTGTAAAAGACCAGACTCCGTAAACCGAGAAGGAGGCTATCGTCCTTCAAGGACTAGTGCAGCCAATGAGTAAGTAAGTAATATTGCACACGTGCCCTAAAGATAAACTATAATAACGTGTTCATAACGCAAATTATCAACCGCTGTCCATAACGCCAACCGTGTTCATAACGCAAATTATCAACCCCTGTTCGTAATGCCAACCGTGTTCATAACGCAAATTATCAACCTTTGTCCATAACGCCAACCGTGATCATAACGCAAACTATCAACCTCCGTTCATAACGCCAACCGTGTTCATAATGCCAATCGTGTTCATAACGCAAACTATCAACCCCTGTTCATAACGCCAACTGATCACTACACCAATTGATTATTTTGAGTTTTCATAACGCCAATCGTGTTCATAATGCCAACCACTTTCAAAAAAACACCAACTTGACCATTCCGATTAAACTTAGCCGTAATATCTATTACCCTATTATTGTGTAATCTATATTTTCGCTTTTCTAAGAATCTTATTCGCAATCCTTCCTGTATAAATGTCTGCATCTCTCTTACTGTAGTAGCACATATGCTGCGTAGAACAGCTAAAAAAAAGAAACAGTACCTAAAATGTATGCCGTTCTGCTAGCTCATTTTTGAGTTCGAGTTAAGTATTGAAATCGAAACTTTATACTGCTACCATAGCAAAAAAAAAGTAAGAAAGTAACTTACTCACAAAAGTTCAACACATTAGGCCCACGTATTCTTAAAATACGTTGCAGTAGGCATGGAAGGATTTGGACGTCGTTATTGGTTCTGCGTGGCCGCGTGTAAAACTAAATGCAAATTTCGACATAATTTTAATAGAGAATCACAAGGCAATTAAACATTGGGGAGAAGAAGTATTTTGTGACATAAAAATATTGAATTTGTAAATGTCTTTTTCAACCAAACTGAACGTCGGCCATTTTGGATTGTTATGTATTTGAAATTACTCCTAGTATATCCATCCTAAATTTAAAAAAGATCCGTTCATCCGGTCTGAAGATATAAACTTGGCCTTACCCGCTGGGTCATCCGGTATACGTGTAGTTACAACATACATGTAAATGTAAATACATTTCTTTGTAAGAATTATATAAAATATTGTTTTCAAAGTACATTGCTTTACGATTACAATTGGCGTTCTGAAAACTCACAATAAGCAGTTGGCGTAGTGATCAGCTGGCGTTGTGATCACAGTAAGCGTTATGGCTACACGTTCATAGTGGCTTTATAATCGTATAATCGGCGTTGTGAACCGAGGTTGATAGTTGACGTTATGATCACGGTAGGCTTCATGAAAACTCGAAATAAGCAATAGGCGTTGTGATCAATTGCCGTTATGATCACGGTTAGCGTTTTGAAACTCAAAATAAGCAATTGGAGTTGTGATCAGTTGACGGTATGATCACGGTTGGCGTTCTGAACACGGTTGGCGTTATGAGCACGGTTAGCGTTTTGAAAACTCAAAATAAGCAATTGGCGTTGTGGTCAGTTGGCGTTATTATCACGGTTGGCGTTATGAACACGGTTGGCGTTATGAAAACTCGAAATAACCAATAGGCGTTGTGATCAGTTGGCGTTATGAACACGGCAGGCGTTATGAACACGGTTGGCGTTATGAAAACTCGAAATAAGTATTAGGCGTTGTGAACAGTTCGCGTTATGAACACGGTAGGCGTTATGGTCACGGTTTGCGTTTTGAAAACTCAAAATAAGCAATTGACGTTGTGATCAGTTGGCGTTATGATCACGGTTGGCGTTATGAACACGGTTGGCGTTATGTAAACTCGAAATAAGCAATAGGCGTTGTGATCAATTGGCGTTATGATCAATTGGCGTTATGATCACGGTTAGCGTTTTGAAACTCAAAATAAGCAATTGGTTCTGTGATCAGTTGACGTTATGATCACGGTTGGCGTTATGAACACGGTTGGCGTTATGAACACGGTTGGCTTTATGTAAACTCGAAATAAGCAATAGGCATTGTGATCAGTTGGCGTTATGATCGCGGTTAGCGTTTTGAAAGCTCAAAATAAGCAATTGGCGTTGTGATCAGTTGGCGTTACGATCACGGTTGGCGTTATGAACACAGTTGGCGTTATGAACACGGTTGGCTTTATGTAAACTCGAAATAAGCAATAGGCGTTGTGATTAATTGGCGTTATGATCACGGTTAGCGTTTTAAAAACTAAAAATAAGCAATTCGCGTTGTGATCAGTTGGCGTTACGATCACGGTTGGCGTTATGAACACGGTTGGCGTTATGAAAACTCGAAATAAGCAATTGGCGTTCCACGTAATCGCAACGAATTGAACGACTATATGCTACGACTCATAAATGAATGTCCAAGTAATTTTTTTGGGCAATATTTACCAATCTTCAAGAGCGTTATGAAAAATATATTGCAACCCAAGGAAAACATTGAAAACATTGTTATATGAACTGTATATCATTAATAGTCTTGTAGATATATTATTATTGTTTATTCAGTTGTTTAAATATAATTTGCAGCTTCGGTATACTGTAAGTTACTTTACTTTGAGTCATACTACAAATGAGATAAATTGTTCTCATCTCAAGGACTACTAGGATCTACACTAAAATTCTGAGAACTCTACTTCTATTTCAGTACATCCCAAGAAAAAATAAATATTCTTCAAGCGTGATCATGACATAACATCCTTTCGTTTTTTATAAAGTTGTCATTATGAAAACTCTGATAAGAATATGCATAATCACCATTATTATACCTCATTGAAATAATATAAATTTTTTCGTTATGCTGATTAACAGTATAATTATGGAGCGAATTAGTGCATTTATTATTTCAGCTTTATGGGATATTGATTGATGGATTATTGAATTCCACAATGGCATAGCCCTTACTATTAAGCTAGTAAGAAACCAAAATTTAAAATTAATAACAGTAAACACAAAAGACATCTAGTACATATTTATATTATGTTTCGACTTGACGTTTTAAAACATTGGAAATCTGTCTGCCAACATTCATACTTTATAAATATACATGGTGTTTACGGTTTGTTGTTTTTTTTTTCATTCTAATGGGCCGAAAGAAGGCGATTAGTAGTAATACACCTTAGTAGAAGTTGTATGATAATTGACAAAAAAATAATATAGATTTGTTACATGAGGCGGTTGTTAATCGTGTTTTAATAAAATATTGTTTCCAGATATTTTGTTTTTTATAGTTCGTTTATCAGTTGACACTGTTTTGAAGGTGTTCAAAGTGCGATTTCCAAACCTACCAAGATACTCCTCAGTCATTTACTGCTCTAGTAATACACGCTCGAGACACTGATGATTTGCGACCGCATCAAGGGCAAGGTGGAGGACTTAGTCGACACTGACGAATTTTAGACGCCGAAAAGCAAATTTTGAACCTAGTTGTTGGACTACCCGCAACGAGTATACGGCAAGTTGTTTGCCAAGTAGACGTCTCAAATCGCATTTTCCGGAGGACACTTGGAGAATCAACTGTATCGATTCCATGTGCAAAGGGTATAAACTTTACAACCTCAGGATTATCTCCTGCGGATATAGTTCTATAGATGGTTTTGCCACAACATGATGAAATTCAGAACTTTTCCTCAATTGTCTTAGTTTCTGATAAAGCAAAGTTTACACGTAATGGCGTAAACAACTGCCACAATACACACATTCGGAGTGTCGAATACCCGCATGTTGTTAGTCGTGATCATTTACAGCACATATTTTCTGTGAACGTTTGGGTACTGTTAAACAGACAACTTATTGACATCTTTGTGCTGCCCAATCGATTAACTCAAAATTAGTTTTTTTTTGCAAAACAGTTTGCCTGAGCTCTTAGAAGATGCGCCAACAAATGTGATTCTTGCAAGACGGTGCACCCGCATATTTCAGCCTCTTAGTACGTCAATACTTAAACAATGTGTTTGTAAATAAATGGATTGGTCGAGGTGGTCCTGTCTCTTGGTTTGCCCGTTTCCCTGATTTAACACCGTTGAATTTTAATTTGTGGGGCCTTATGAAAACTATTATATATACCACCGAAATTCTCCACCAAGAAGATCTATGTAACCGGGTAGAAGCAGGCGGTAGCAATTCGTCAGAAAGGCCTTGACTTGGCAATATATGATACGCCGAGCGAGACTTTGTATAAAACAGTAGGGTGATAACTTTGAACAACTGTTGGAAAAACTCTTATCACTATTTTTTGACTTGTACTAACTCATTAAAAATAAAAACTTTTACTAAGATGTTTTACCACTAATCGCCGTTGTCACCCATTAAAAATAAAACAAGAAGACCGTAACCACTCTGTATAAAAGGTAATCTTAAATTTTCACAAGTAGGAAAGTATTCGGATCTTTTAATGCCACGATCAATTCTTGTAGTCTGTAAATCTCCGTAAATCTATTCACTTTAAAAACCTTAACTAAAAATCCAAGACAAAATATAGTAATGCTATTAGTTGGTTAGTATTTGGCGTATCACTGTAACACTTTCCTGTTAGATTAACATCTAAAAACAGCAGCAGATTACGATCGAAAATTCCATCTGCATATTTTCAAAGGTCTTATATAAGTCAAAGCGTAAGTTTAAGTACTGTGCTTTCATGTGACCTTCTGTACCTCTGCGTTGGTACAGGAAATATACCGTAGTTTGAAAACGTATTGTACTTTCAGTTTAATATGGCATGGCAGTGCCCGTCTTGTTGCTTTATAGATGTCGTCCGTGGATGGGTTATCAATGAGCTTTTTGTAATTTAGGTAAAACGTTTTGATTGTATGACAATTTTATACTCTCCAACGAAGAATCGGCTAATGAACTAGAATAGGCCATGTAAATGGTACCTACTTATGCTTATTCATTTATTTTAAATATACTAGAATTGCTTTATAAGGATGGGTTAATGCACAAAAAACCTCGAATATCTAAGCGTTACATCGTACAAATGTGTTTTATAAATATATGAAATGCAATGTACTTTTTCACAACACATGTAAACTTAAATAATACGAAAAAACTCAGTATTATATTACTGATTTAACTTTCGGTTTAAAATAATTTTCTCCCCCCAGTTTCAAACTACTTTCGTGGTCACTTTATAAAATATTTATTTCTGAGTGCATAGCATAACGTCTACCGCCATTCCTATTTTTTAGTCTTTCGCAAAGTGATTGTTTAAATTACTTGACAGACCTGGATAAATTCTATATAGGTTCTTTCAAGATTTTTAATAAATAAAGTTGTACAGGTTGACTCGAGGAGATAGAGCTCTCACTATGTTGATGTTTTTACTTCATATTTAAAAAAAGTATTCAATCTAAACAAAGAACTGTTGTTTAGACTTAAGACATCCAGCACGATTATATTTACATTAAACCATTCTTCCATCGCAAGATACGTACAAACTATACCCTTAAAAGCAATTAAGCACGGATGCGTACACAGAAGCAGAATAGAAATTAATGGGCCAATCAACGGATTTGGTCCTTGTTGATGCATAGGATACAGGGCAGAGACAGTTTGAGGATACGTTTCGTTTTATTTGTACACCAATGTGCAGGTGAACCTTGAATTTAAACATTATTTTAGGTTATAGTATAATGTAATTACATGTTACAATTATTATAAAGGGTGTTTAAAAAATACGTTCGGATACTTTACCAACTTATAGATCTTATCAATACAAACAAAAAAGTCATAATAAACATGGGTTCGAAAATCAACCGTTTTCGGGATATGGAGTTTTTTTAAGTAAATAAATATTGTTTGTTATTTCAATAAGTTCCCCACCCATTAAAACAAATAGCCATGTAAATAAAACATTTTAATTACAAATAATTAAAGTAGATTTTTTACATGTCCTCCTTCCATTTGTACACATTCTTCGCACACACACATCTCCGTAAAAGTGAACGCCGCATTCTTCTTAAAGATTCGCGAATTCATACGAACAGTCTGGCAGGCATGTTCTATTCGTTCTCGCAATTCGTTTAAATTATTCACAGGGCTTGAATAAACTAACGATTTTAAATACCCCTAAATTGAAAAGTCGAGCGGATTGAGGTGAGGAGATCTAGGTGGCCACACAATTGGACCCCCTCGCCCTGTCCACCTGCCACTGTAATTTTCGTTTAGGGTATTTCTGACTATGATTGAAAAATGTTCAGGAGCCCCATCATGCATCAATCACATATTCATTCTATGAATGAGGGGTAGATCTTCTAATAAAAGTGGCAAGGCATTAGGTACGCAAAAAGTCAAGATACAATTGGCCAGTCAAACAGTTCGTAAAAAAGAGATCCTATCGTATGGTCTCCAAAAACACCAACCGAAACATTAATTGAAAATTGTTATTGCTGATATGTATGTATGATCAATAATACCATGAAGGTTTTTATCTGACCAAACAAGACTGTTGTGGAAATTAAAATGTCATTTCTTGTGAAATTAGCTTCGTCAGTAAATAAGCTTTCACTAACAAAGGTTGCGCTTCCCGCAACTCTTGTCAGTGCAATTGCTCCTCACGTAACATCCTCCAAAATAGGGAAGCATTAATATTTTTTTTACAGAAACTCTTCTAGGCCTGGTACCTGGATTTTCTTCAATCCTCCTTAAAATGTTAAGTTCCGCTTCAGGAGTAAAAGCTGATTTAGGCCGGCCACCACCACTGTTTCTTGATTTAAATGCGCCAACTTCGGATAAACGTTGATGCAAATTTGTAAAAAACTTGTCCCACGGAAGTGCCCGGTTCGGAAATGCTTCGGCATACAAGCGACGTGCCTCATAAGAATTATCACTGGCCTTACCATACATGAAATGCATATCTGCCATTTCTGCGTTGGTATACATACTCCAACAACAATAATAACAATATTGACGCTTACAAAAACTCGAACAAATGTTGATTTATTCACTTCCATAGTAGACAAGATAAATACGATTCTGCACTCCTATTCTGCGTAAATAATTTGGCTGTATATTGAAAATGGTTGATGTTCGAACCCATATTTATTACGACATATTTTACACCCTGTATACTAGGAATGTGTTTTAATCTAAAGATAATTGTACGGTACGTGAAGTGTCCATTTTCATATATATGTATTTAAGAGTGTGTTATTTTCTAGATATGAAATTCCAATTTATCCATAATTAGACCTTTTGAAAGTAGTCTGTACTACATCATTTACTAAACATCTTGAAAAATGTTTACAGAATTCATCTTGGTGTATCACGATGATAACAAACCTTGGGAATATTATGTTCTCTCAGAAATTCATATTTTGTGTCCTAGATCAAACAGTAGCTGTAGCTAATTAAATAATTCTAGTAAATATTACAAACTATACAGGTTGAGTAAAGGCAGCCGTTTTGCTTTCCACAGCCAAAGCTTACCGAAAATTTTGCTGGTCATACTGTATATAGCCTTTAAACTAACTGTATAGATCTATTTGTGATTTCAAAATCCTACTAAATGTGCAAACAATGTCATAACTACTTCAAATCAAATATTTATAAGATGATATTTTTAGGTTGTCAAATAGAAAAATACCAAAATGTAAATAGTAGTAATCGTGTTATCTGTAGCAAATAACGCCAGATTAAAAAAATAGCAAATAAATGCTCGAAAAAATACATGTTAATGTCTAGACTTTACGTACAATATCTTGTTATTAATTATTGTAGGTATTTTTAATTTAGGGTTTAGTTTTAAATTACATATAATTATAGTTGAATAACTGATTACAAAAGGCAATGGACGGCAGTTGTCTACCCCGGGCAATTTACTTCGTATTAAACTGTTCATTATTAATGTTGTAATTGCTTTTACGTTTTTACACAACTTTTAATTAATGGATTAAACTATTGCTCTAAACAACAAGTTCATTATTTACTTATAGGATATTGTAAGCCCTATCATCTGCTACCTGCATTGTTTCAATGTTACATGTCTAAAGAAAATAGTACATGTAAATGGTAATTACTAGAGAAGGGTAATTTATAAGATACTTTTTGAAAATGAAGTTACTTCTAAAATAATTTAAACAATTTCCATCTAATACATGGGCTAATCTTGATGTGCGATACTTTTTCAAAACAGAGCAGATAATTAGAAAGAATTCTTCTGATGTAGCAGGAAATATTGTTTAACTTTCTTATTTGGAATACACTTT
>JABXWE010038240.1:0-20169 GCA_014611495.1 Limonius californicus
TAACTTTGGAAGACATATTTTATTATGATGTCGACCAAATCAGATCTACTTTTTCTGTCCAAAATGTTCTTTTCGTTATACACTTTTAAAATGCAATTTCCAGTGTAAGAGCTTTGAAGCAATGTTTTCAAGTCTAAATATTCGGTTGGGTTACTGCGTACATGCAGCTCTTCCAATCCATAAAAACTTTTGTGTAGTGCAGTGTTAACTATGCTATTCAGTTCATCAGTTTTTATACTGCTAGCCTACAAGGTATATAAATTGTATCATTACTAATCTACAATTTAACAAATTAAATATTAGATAATCTTACACTAGACTGCTCTGAAGCACTATACGAGTTATTTGGTGATAAAGTTTCAGTGGTATCTGATAGATCATCACCGAAAACTATTGTGCTGTTTAAAATTGCTATATATTCATTAAATTTGGATTGAAATTTAATTCGGTGCCCAATTTTTGGTACGAGCTCTTTTATGACATCCGGCGTCAACTTATTGAAAGCGTCCATGTCTATCTCATTTTCTGCAAAAAGAAAGAAAGAACCTACCTTAAGTATCTAGTCTAGTCTTCTGTAGATCGCGGTTGAATAAAAAAAAAAAAAGAATATCTAGTTTGATGGGTTAGGAAAAACTCGACATCCGCAAATCAAATTTTATATTTCCACATTTATATTTATAATTCACTAGGCATTCTGGCAAAGTGACAGTAGGTAACTGAAGTTACAAAATTCAGAAGAAATATGTAGCCAAATATTTACAAAATTCTGCGCATTATCCGAAATAGCCTTATTCAGGTATTCGCTACTGTAATAAACATTTGGAGATTGTAACAGTCGGATAGACTATTGCGAATGCTCTGCTGCGTATTGGTTTCTTTGTTTCATACGCCAAATTCAAAGTGCATACAACGCACAACTGAAGCTATCGGGTACTTCCCCAACAACGCGTGTATCTTTAATTTTTTAGTCGACTATATTTAATAGTTTATATATTGTATATAATAAGCCCCTGACTGCAATGCAATTAAAATAATAACGAGGCCTTCAAATTGCTAAATTACTCCTTTCCAGCATATAGATAAGCAAGCATAAAATGATAAGAAGCAGTTGTGCGTAATCTTAAAGCTTAACAGTTACTTACCAGTTACCAGCAAAAGTATCGATTAAATTGCAGAACCCCCAGTCCTTTAAAATTCCTGTTACACTATCACTTTCCATCTCACTATGTATTATTTCTGATTATCAAAAACAAAGTGTTCACAAAATATAACGTCCGTCCAACCAACACCACTAGCTGAACTAAAGACCGCTGATGCAATAAATGGTGTGGTGATCTCCGCAATTCAAATAAAGGTTTATTTGTTCCAAAATACTGAGCTGCCCAAATGAATAATATTTATTTCAGTGTAATAAACGTCAACGATATCATACGATTTATTTGATTCAAATTTGTGATTAAACCGGCAGTTATTTAAGTCAAATAAACTTTTTGTTGACCGGAACAAATCTCAATTTCAAAATTAAAACTATAAATTTCTTTAGGATAAATAAAGATACCTTTGCATTTAATAACTAAAATATCCGTTTCTTTCACTGAAACAAACATGTATTCGATCCGAAACAATTTATCAAATAAATATAAAAGTATATTCAAAAAAATGCTACTGTTTGATTCAAAACTTGGAAATTTCAGTCAAATATGCTGCAGTAGATCCAAAATAATATTTCTCAAAAATATATGTTTCTTAATTCCAAAGAAACCTTTTTCTCAGTGTGGGTACAATATTTTACTCGTCAAAACGTGCAAACAAGCAGTGGTGTCACACTACATCTTCAAAGCCAAAGTAACCAAAACTGTATTGTCAGCTGGTAAAGTAATGGCAATATTTTTTGGAATTTTGAAAGGGCGCCTTTTCTTGATTTTCTTACAGAACGCTGTGTACATAATACAGGCTAATAATCTACATTTTTGCACGATAAAGTTAAGCAGGCGATCAGGAGCAAGCGGAAGAGAAGACAAAGTTCTGTTTGCTTTCTTCATGATAATACTTGCCCTCATATGCTGCAAGGACAACAAAAATCATAAACAAATATCCCTCCGATTTTTATTTGTTTGACCCACTAAACAATTTTTAGTCAAATAAGGACGTTATCGAAGTTGTTCAACGCGTGCAACTCGAAGACATCTTCCAGGAAAGTACAAGTAAACTTCCAAACTTGTGATGCAAGTGCATCGCTAGACAGGGGCACTACAGCCGAAAGTAATATATGTAGTTTCCATCTGCTGTAATATTGTAATACCTTTTTTTTATAAATAATTTACTGTGCAAATTTGAACAATCCGCGTACATATGACTGCAATTGTTATTTATTTTTTATATTGCTTTTGATCATGGTTAATTAAACAGATACTTATGTTAAGATAATAAATGAAAGACTCTTCAAATCACCGTTAATATTAGAATTATATATTACTTAATAATTTAGCATAAACTATAAGGAAGTAAGACAAAAACAATATTTATAAATAGCATGTATCGAATGATTAACAACGACTATTAGTATTTCTTTCAATAACATGTTATATAATTTTATTAACGTCCATTTTTTGTTTCTATATTGATGTGAGGTTATGTGTATGCTCTGGCAAGTATTTATTCATTGGCTTAAGGCATTTCCCTGTTAAAAGGTCTGGTCACGTGGTACGGTATCTCCATGTTCCCATTCGTAATTTAAACCTATCGTCGTTTTCCAAATTCTTTTGTAGGAAAATATTAATATTTGTCGAAAACGTAAAAATACAGGTCTAATATTTTTATTTTTACTACCGATTTTATTATATGATTATTTATGATATGATGTAACGATTTTATGCTTAAATCCGACGCTCAAACAAGCTACACGTGTTAATAACTAATAAATGTGCGACGGGAATTCACAGATCGATTAAAATATTAGTTAACTGTAAATGGCGAAGAAGTGTTGAACAAATTTTTTGTTTTCTATTCTGTTCGAGAATTATTGCGCTAGCTTGTATCCTGCTTATATACTTTATTCAGCAAGACAGTGTCGGAAATATTGAGGACATCATACAAAGCAATCTAACATATAGATGAGTACCAGGTTGATCCCGCGCTTCTTGACTGAAGAACACAGTTGAAGAGTCTGTAAATCGCCTCTTCTTTACTGCAACAATATGTAAGAGACGGGGATGAATTCTGGGACTCCACTGTGACAACTCATGAAACCTGGGTACATTATTTTACTCGTCAAAACGTGCAAACATGTAGTGGTATCACACTACATCATTAAAGCCAGAGAAACTAAAACTGTATTTTCAGCTGATAAAGTAATGGAAATATTTTGAAATTCTGAAAGATGTTCTTTGTTGCTTTTCTTACAGAACGTTGTATAATTAATACAGGCTAGTATTTTACATTTTTGCGGCATAAAGTTAAGCAGCCGATCAGGAACAAGCAGAAGCGAAGACGAAGTTCTGTTTGCTTTCATCATGATAATGCTTGCCCTCATATGCTGCAAGAACAATCAAAATCATAAACAACTGTCCCTCCGATTTTTATTTGTTTGGCCCACTAAATCAATTTTTAGCCATCAAATAAGGACGTTATGGAAGTTCTTCAACGCATGCAACTCGAGGACATCTTCCAGGAAAGTATAAAAACGCGTCCAGATCTGTGATGCAAGTGTATCGCTAGACAGGGGGACTACAGTCAAAAGTAATATAGTTTCCATCGCTGTAATATTGTAATACCCTTTTTTTTTATAAATAAATTACTATGCAAATTTGAACAATCCGCGTACATATGACTGCACTTGTTATTTACTTTTTATATTGCTAATGAGAATGGTTAGTTAAACAAATACTTATGTTAAGACAATAAATGAAAAACTCTTCAAATCACTGTTAATATTAGAATTATATATTACTTAATAATTTAGCATAAACTATAAGGACATAAGACAGAAACAATATTTATAAATAGCATGTATCGATTGATTAACAACGACTATTAGTATTTCTTTCAATAACATGTTATATAATTTTATTAACGTCAATTTTTTGTTTCTGTATTGATGTGACGTTATGTGTATGCTCTGGCAAGTATTTATTCATTGGCTTAAGGCATTTCCCTGTTAAAAGGCCTGGTAACGTGGTACGGTATCTCCGTGTTCCAATTCGTAATTTAAACCTATCGTTGTTTTCCAAATTCTTTGGTAAGGAAATATTAATATTTGTCGAAAACGTAAAAATACAGGTCTAATATTTTTATTCTTACTATCGATTTTATAATAATCAGAAATTATGTAACGATTTTATGCTTAAATCCGACGCTCAAACAAGCTAGACGTGTTATTAACGAATAAATGTGCGACGGGAATTCAAAGATCGATTAAAATATTAGTTAACTGTAAATGGCGAACAAATGTTGAACAAATTATTTGTTTACTATTCTGCTCGAGAATTATTGCGATAACTTATTCCTGAATAATCTGAATCGTCAACCTGTATGCGTTTTCATTCACATTAATTGTACATTAAAGAAAAATTATTTAAAAATTTTCGGGATTATGCAAATAAAGGGTAAATCAAGAAATATTACAGTAATTGTTGCATTGAGAGGCGGTCGTGGGCTACCGGTCAGCGTGTTACACTTCTACACTGAAGGTCCTGGGGTTTAATTCCCACTACTGGAACATCGGATTTCTAACGGCCTTTCGCCCTCGCAAGGCAATGGTAAACCAGCGAGGTATTCTGTCTACTAAATCTTCTCTGAACTAGAAGCGTTTGTACTTCCCATGGTTCGAACCCCACGTTAAGCTGTAGGCCTTCTATGTCTGTGGTACTAAAAACGCGTAATACAGGTATAGGGAAAAATACGGCTACGTCTCAGAAGAGGCAATGGACTCAAAAAAAAAAGAAGTAAGTGTTGCATGACAATAATTTTTGCACTTTCGCAGCAATAACAATTTTTGAATTTTTAACCGAGAGTAATTACTATTTACAATGTTTAGCTACACCCTAATTTACAAAAATTGAAAGGGCCAAGATTGTTTGATCTACACCGTATTTAAAGCTTCTCTTAATTCTGGAAATGATAAGTTATTACTTTATTCTTCTTCTTCTGATTACGCCAATGGCCTGTTAATTACCTACAATGGAGTAGATGCTATTAGCTGTGTGGTAAGTAAGTGGATGCGAAACAATTATCTTCTTCTTCTTCTTCTCATTCTTCTTTTTCTCCTTCTTCTTCTTCTGCATATAGGCTAATGGCCTGTTAACTATCTACAATGAAGTAGATTCTATGAGCCCTCTTTGCACGTATGCCGAGCAGGAGCTTACCTAACCCGTCGAACAGAAAGAGAAGTTCCACTACATGGTTTACGATTGTCAAAGATATGGCAACCGGGACCGACGATTTTACGTACCCTCCTAAGCGCCAATTGCCAATTCAAATTAAAAAGGTCAAATAAAACAATCAAATTTTCTAACATAGAAAACACATATAGAATATTTGAAATAAACTTACTTGATAGTCTACAAAACAGTTTCAGAAACCGCATGAGTAGTTAATTTTTAATACATGCAATTATGTGAAGAGCATTATATTTAATCAGTGTATTTTAATTTGATTTCATGAAATTAATAAAAATTATAGTTCATCATACAAAGAACGAATAGGATCTCGACTTGTGTCGTTTGACAAATGAAAACCTTTGCGAAGGTGATTGTTGGCGCAGATCCGGAGCCAGGATGTGTATGCAGCCACATATTATTCAGGAGGGGCTTCATATACTTTTAAATTAATAATTCCTTTTTTTTTTGTTACTATTATTACCATGCAGTAGAACTATAAACAGTATATACAGGGTGAGACTGCTAAGACGAATCAGCTTGATATTTTGATTATTTGAAATATTAGAAAGATTTTAACAGATTGCAATATATAAAATATGTTTCATCTTTCCAACGAGGTTAAATAATTTTTTAACGCTGCTTTTACAAATTTTTAAATTAAATTAACGAAAATAATATACCAGCAAAACAGAGTTACGTCGATACTGTCTTCCCAGATACTTTTAAATGCAGCATTTTGTATTTACAAAATAGTTTGTACCAACTGCTATTGATTGCAATTATTAGGGAGTTATTTTTGATTAAATTAAACCCATTCTAAAAATAATTAAGGAGCTCAATTCGCTGTTCACCACTATTGTATGTACTAATAACAATGCATAACAAAGAGGTTAAATGGACTGATGTGTCATGCGAGAGTACCGAGTTCGATACCGGACGAGAACTTTTTTTATATTAATTATTTTTTTAGTTAGAGGTATTATCAGTTCCTCTGCGAATCTAGGTTTTATTTTATTTGTTAATATCAAGCGTACCATGTTTTATTACCAGTAAATAAAACTAATTTTTCTAAATAAATAAAGTTAGGTAAAAAACAATTTGTTAATACCGCTAACATTAAGAGAAAGCTAAATTTAAATATTAAAAAATAAAACAAATGGTACCGCCCGGGAACCGCAACCGAGTTTTCAGCGTGAGGCACTTCATCGGAACGTCGTTAGACTCTTCGTTGCGCGATGTTATTATTACATATAATAGTGATACTCCGCGAATTGGATTTTTTACTATTTTAAAATTTTATTTAGACTAAGAATATTAACGCCCTAATGATTGCAACCGATATTAGTTGATGCGATGGAAAAGTTGTTGAGAAGTATTAAATGATTCTTATAGCTTTTTAGGTTCTCAGTTCAAAAAGAATAGTAAAAAATTCCATCGCCCACCAATTTTACTTAAGGTTTAAGTAGTATGTATTTCTATTAAAATTAAGCGCATGGGTATTTATTTAAATTCCCCATTATTTACAACTAGCTAATTATATAAGATGTTTACTGAAGTTCATTTTTATGGTAAATAAAGAAATTTTAAATAAAATTTGTAAAAAAAAAACAAGGAAAAAACATTACAGATTTCATGAGAAAACTATATTTTGGGATGACCAAGATAAGCCGTGGGCGCCGCATATAATATGTTCCATTTGTACAGAAGAACTTAGAAGTTGGAAGAAGAGAGAAAAAAGTTTTCGTTTCGGAATTGCCATGATATGGCGGGAACCCCGCAACCAAACCGATAACTATTCTCTGAATGTTCGTGGTTTTAATAACAGAAATAGAAAACACATTTCATGTCTTAATTTACGAGGGGGGATTGATAAGTACATAACCTACCATATAAAACGCTACATTTGAAAACAAAATTTTTTTTATTCCACATAATCTCCTTTAAGACTTATACATGTAGCAGAATGTTCACAAAGTAATTCTAAGCCATTTAAAAAAATCTTTGTCTTGGTCTGCAAACCACTCCTCAATATTGCTTCGTCATTTGTCGAAAATCTTTTACCTTTCAAATGTTTTTTGAGTTTTGGGAATAAATAATAGTCTGACGGTGCTAAATCCGGAGAATAGGGCGGGTGGTCAACCAATTCAAAACCAGTTTCATCAATTGTTTGCAGTGCAATCAACGACTTGTGAGCAGGAGCGTTGTCTTACAAAAAGAGCACACCTTTGGCAAGTTTTCCGCGGCGTTTTTCCACAATTTTCTTACGTAATTTAGTTAGGAACTCAGTATAATATGGTCCCGTGATAGTTCTACCCCGTTCCAAATAATCTGTCAGAATTATCCCATCTTTGTCCCAGAAAACTGAAGCAAGAATGTTGCCAGCCTATTTTTAAACACGGAATTTCTTGGGTCGTGTAGAACCAACATGCTTCCACTGTTTGGATTGCACTTTAGTCTCAGGGTCATAGTGATGGATCCACGTTTCGTCTATAGTAACAAGCCAATCTAAAAGTTTGAGGAATCTTCTACAACTTGGAATCCATTTGACCGAAAGCTTTCTCATACCCAAGTCGTGATGAATGATGTGACACACACATTCACAGGAAATGTGCAATGCTTCTGCAATATTCTTAATCTTAATACGTTGATTTTCTAAAATCATATCATTAACACAATCAATGTTTTCCGGAGTGGTCACAGAAATTGATTTTCCAGGGCGGTGCTCATCTTTCACATCTGATCTTCCTCTTTTATAATCCGCAACCCAGTTTTTAATAGTTGCGTATGAAGGACATTGATCACCTAAGGTTTCTATCATATCATCAAAAATGTCTTTGCCCGATAACCCTTTCAAAAATAAATACTTAATAACTGACAGAAACTTGATTTTTTCAAATTTTATCTTTTTCTGTATGCCCCCGGGTACAACGAGAGGGACCCAGATTGACCACGTATTAATAAAGAAGAAACATAGTAGGATAATAACTATGCGGCAACCACAGAGGAATAACGCTGCTGAACTCCACATATAAAGTTACTTACATCCATATTACAAAGGAAACTTATCAGATATGCGGAGAGAGAAATAGGAGATTATCAAATGGGATTCAGGCCGGGAAGGTCTACAGTGGATGTTTTGCACGTAATGCGACAAATACTGGAGAAGAGCTATGAACATGACGTAGAACTACATATGATATTTGTGGATTACAGGCAGGCCTTCGACAATGTAAATAGAAAAAAATTAATACAAACTCTAAAGGAGCTGGGGATCCCGGGCAAATTGAGAAACTGCATACAAATGACGCTGAACAACTCGAAAGCCATAGTGAAAACAGAAGAAGGGTATACGGATGCATTTAGTATAAACAAGGGAGTGAGACAGGGGGATGCGCTGTCGGCGACACTGTTCAACCTAGCGATAGAAGGAGCAATCAGAAGGATAAAAGTGCACGGGAACATAAAGACTAGAGAGGCACAAATATTGGCGTATGCCGACGATATAGTTATTATTTCAAGATCTTTAAAAAAATGACAGAAATCGTTAAGAAGCTAATCAAAGAATCAAAGATAGGGCTAGAAATAAATGAGAGCAAAACGAAATACATGAAGTGCAATAGAGGAAAAGACGATACAAGAAAAGTAGTCAAAATAGAAAACTATGAGTTTGAAAAGGTAAAGGACTTCAACTATCTAGGAACACAAATATCTCACAACAATGAAAGAAAGGAAGAAGTACTTGAAAGAATACAAAAAGGTTACAAAGCCTTTTTGCGAATCGCGAAATGTTGAAATCCAAAAAACTAAAAGTACAGACTAGGATAAGAATATACAAGACACTTGTAAGACCAGTAGTGCTGTATGCTGCTGAAATAATGTGTCCCACGCAAACAGAAAAGGAACAACTAAGAATTTTCGAGAGAAAGGTGATAAGAGCGATAATGGGGCTCAAAAGTATTGATAACGACGAAAAACGACAATATATGAATCATGAGATCACAGAAATAATGAAAGGAGAGGATATAGTAAAAGTAATGGCAGCACAAAGGATCAGATGGCTAGGCCACATAACGAGAAAAACAGATCAAAGCATACTAAAAGAAATAATGACATGGAAACCAGAGAAAAACAGACCAAGAGGAAGGCCAAAGATAAGATGGTATGACGAAGTGACAGAGGACCTAAGAAAGATGGAAATCCAGGACTGGAAGAAGAAAGCAAGTAACAGAGCTGAATGGAGAGGAATAGTTGAAAAAACGAAAACACACACTAAATTATAGGAAGCGAACTACATAAGGAAAACGGGGACCAGTTCACCCCATGAAATGGATTAATTTACTTCGGAAAGAAGAGGCTATAATCTTATTGATTGGAAAGCCTTTATTATTATTATTATCTTTTTCTGACATGTTATCTTCAAAAATTCACAGTTTAATCACGGTCCACCATATCGACGTCAAACTTTCACAACTTATTTATAAAACATCATAGTTGTAACTATATTCGCTTTTCTTTACTAGAAACTTTCCAGGCTAACTAGATATCAATACTCCCTCGTACCATCTGCAATACGCTCAGTGGAACATGGTTCTAAAATACCTGTGCCAACACCTTCACAAATTTTAGAAAAACCACTCAGCAGTGATTCAAACCAAGAAGTTGAAGATTTCAGTGATGACGAATACAAAGAGAGTGACGCTCCTGAACTTTTTTCACAGACCGATTTAGACGACTTGGAATCTGCAAAACAGCTGAGCTCGAAACTAAACGAAAAGAATCTGTCAGGCTCTGGCACTTCTTTCTCATGGTTTAGATATGCCTAGAGAAAGAGCTTTTCTTCGTTACTTTTTATAGGAAGGTGGTTTGGTTTACTGTAACTATATTCCTAAATTGATAAACAAATTCTACGAAAGACCTGTAGTCCCCGATTGGAGGTTGTTTATTGATTCGTAAAAAAGAAGCCTCAAAGTTGTGCTTCTCCATAATAATAAGTACCAGTAGGACATTTCGTGCATTTGAAAGGACGATAAGAAAATTTCGGCTTCATTCGCACCAACTTAAGTACAATGATCATGGAGAGATAGTTTGCGGTGGATGTCTTTGACAAAGTAGATGCACCAAATACCCGTGCAAGAAGAAATGGCCAGAAAGAGTCGCATTAGAACCTGGAAGTAAAAATGTGTCACCCTAAATTTTGGTTGCTCGGGAAAAAATCCATTTACTCCCGCTTTACATAAAGCTGGGATTGATACAGCATTTTGTCAAGGCTTTTTCGAAAGAAAGAGAGTGTTTTAAATATATCTGTGAAAATTTTCCGGGCTTATCTACAGCAGAATTGGAAGAAGGTGTTTTTGCCGATCCGACCATCAAGAAACTTATTTAGGATAAGAAAACTTGGATACTGTTGAAAAAGAAGCTTTCAACGAGGCGGTGACCAACTTTTTAGGAAATCACAAAGACCCCGATTACAAAATGATAGTGGAAGACATTGAAGGATTTGGGATGCTCCATGAGCTTAAAAGTGTAGTTCCTCAACTCCACATAGACTATTTTCCTGATAATCTGGGAACTGTCAGCGAAGAGTAAGGAGAATAATTTCACCAAGACATTAGGGAGATGGACGGAAGGTATCAGAGCAGGTGGATTGTCAACATGATGGCAGACTCTTCCTGGATGTTGCACAAAGACAACCCCGGGAAAGATATTGGTAGAAAAAGTTCAACAAGAACTTTTGAAAGAAAAAGAACAACACACCTCAAGAAAATATAACTTTCTGTCGGTCTGTTTATATATGTTTATTACCTTAATTTAAAAAAAATTAAGAGACTTTCCAAAAATATCTACCGAAAACATTTTAAATATTATTAATTTACATAATATAATGCGTTTTAAAGCTATGTCTCTGTAATATGAAGATTCATTTTGTGACCAATCCGAACGTGATAGAGAAACATGCAAGAAATATTTGAAATAAGCGGCCAATAACACATCAGTCAACTGTTTTAAAACAACTTTTCGAATTTTGCAGGCCTGCGTAATTTTTACACGCGTTTTCTAAAAATTGTATGTCATTAACATAGGCAAAAAACATTTTTGATAGTACCTATACATATAGAGTGTGGTGGTAGCTCAGTTAGCAGAGCGCTCGCTTTCTGAATAAAACGTCGAATCTGGCTTGGGTTCGAAACCTAAGCAGAACTATGCAGATTTATAAAAATCTTGTCTGCAACCCACCACACACAATTTCCCAATTCGGTTTGCAACCGTGGGATCTGAATGCTAAAAACCTTCTCTGCAATTTCTGTCGTTCGGATTCGACGTTAACCTTTAGGTCTCCCGTGTTTTTACCATAGCGCTGAGGAGAAACACGTGGCAGAAAGAGGCCGATGCCCAGGAGTGGGACGTAAAGGCTGTTGATGATGATACATATGGATTACCGTCTATTATAAACTAGTTTAAATTATACCGTTATCCGCTATTAAAAGGTATCTGTATAACAAGAATTTACAAACTATTTATTATATATTTGCAACCCGGCTGAAGCACCGGCCGTTTTCAGGTAAATTTACATAATGCGAAGAGGCTGAGGTTACCTAAGTGTTGTGACCCAAGCAAGAAGCTTAAATTCCCAATTTTTAATGTATTATTTAAGATTATCCTGTTTAGTTGGACTATTCTTATTTATACTAAACGTTTTCAACTATGCATCAAAATTAACTTCCTTAATCAGCTTACATGAATAATAAGTTATTTTTCTGAGGTTAAATTAGGCCGTTGCCTTATTGTCTGCCTTAATGACATAATTTTTAAACTTAAGAAGTAAACAGCGCAAAGCAACTATTGGTGAACTTCTGTGCGAAGTAGATATTTACATATACTTTATTTTAAAATGTGGACACCGCTAACTGATAGCGAACATTTCATTTGGCGAAAAATATATCAAATGTACCGGGAAAACTACTTGCAAAATTGTTAAATCAAAGGTTTAATGAAGATTATTCTGCAATAAAGTGTTTCGAAAGTATATTGCTAGGAATTATTAAACGTATGCGATTTAAAGATAAAACTATAAACAAACGTCAAGTTATTGTGGAATTAAACAGATTACAAGCATGGCGCCGCGAGTGTCTCCAAAACATCAAAACAAATCGCCAAGAAAATCGAAATATATCTTACTTAGGCAAAACTTGATACGACTCCCACGATATTGTAGGTACAGAAATGTTTGACAGACAATTCCAGTCAGTGTAATATAGATACGCCAGAAAAATAGTACATTTTATGTTTTATGTAATTGTAATTTTATGTTGTAATTTTATTATTATTAAAAAGTGTAAAACAATATTTATATTTAAATAAATATATTTATATTTAAGAGCACGGAAAAAAGGTTTTAACGTACCCGTTTAACTCTATTTACAACAGAGGAACCATTCCATCAGACTGGCTGAAGTCCTAATTACCTAAACAAGATAAGGCAAAAGAATGTAGCGACCACCGTACAATCGGTATGATGAGCCACATGTTAAAGGCCTTCTTAATGAATTGATGATAAAAATATTAGAATTATAGCCAACCTATACTGGCAGTAAAAGGCCTACGTTAGAGTGGGTGATAGAACAACAGAAGATATTTTAATACAAAGAGGAGTCAGGCAAGGATGTATCCTCTTGCCGCTAATTTGTTCTTTCTTTGTATCCGGAGAACGCGCTAGCCATTCGATGGTCCTACGTCGTTCTATCCATCGGTTTCTGAATATGTCATCAAGATATTGTCTTACATTACGTTCAAAACGCGGTGACGCCCCATCTTGTTGGTACAAAATATTGTGACGTACTCCACTATTTCCATCGGGGAACAAATTTATCAGTGCAGGGACAATTTCATTCTGTAACAACATGAGGCATCTGTCACTATTCAATGTTCCTTCAATAAAGAATGGTCCAATAATTCTGTCGTCAATGATACCAGCTCAAATATTCACTTTGTTAGGGAATTGAGTATGGCTTTCTTGGGCCCAATGAGGATTCTCGAACGCCCAGTACCTATCGACAATTCTGCCTGTTGACCGACCCAGATAGACAAAAAGTGGCTTCATCGGAGAACAAGATATTCCTAATGAAGTTATTACCTCTCTCCATTAAAAATTCACAAAATTCATTTCTTCTATCAGAATCGCCCTCAAACAGTTTGTGGATCAAATTCACTTTATACGGCTTCATGTTCTCCTTCTTCAAAATTCTCACCACCGGCATTTGACTTATTCCATTATCTAAGCCTAATTGAGTTGAAGAAGTATGTGGTTGATCCACGGCTGAAACTATAACATTTAATGCTTCTGCAGGCGTAGTTGCTGTTTTTGGACGTCCTGATTTTAGAATATTCTTCACATTCCTAGTATGCTCGAATCATTTCAATGTTTTAGATACTGTACTTCATGATATAGGGTCTCGATCTGGGTGAGTCGTATTAAAGAGATTTGAAACTTCTTTCTGAGTTCTTCTATCTCCGAAACCAATTATCATTAATATCTCAATACGGTCTCTTTCCGAAAGTAACATACTTAATATTATCGAAAAAGTTCTGTTGTTTCACAATACGATCAAGGAAATTATAACTTAGACTTGAGTCAAGAAAAGTATTGACAGTGCGTCAAAATATTCTAATAATTAAGATATTGACATTTCTAATCAGCCTTCATGTTCTAATCAGCTTTAATAATTCAGGAATACTTTGTTCGTTTTTTTGAGATATCTCTGTTATTATTGAAAATTAAAATATCATATAAAATTTTATTCGCTGTTTCATTTTAAATAATGAAGTTAACAGGAATTTTGAAAAATCTGAAAACGTGGCACCATTTGCGATAACATTTAGGAATCCACCATATTTTGAAATCATCCTGTAAGAAAATTCAGACAAATCTAACAAATGGTTACCGAGATATATGGATGGTTCCATACATTTGTACATAAGAAGTTATTAGGGTAGCCTAATTTCACTGGGTCTACAGGGTATAAATTGTAGGATCAGCAGAAACATATGTGGTTTAACCAAAGTAAAAATTCCTTATACTTACCAGTAATTTAAAACAAATTAAATGTGTAAACATTGTGATCTAAGAGTATTTCTATTAATAAATAATAAATATAGAGACAGATGTTGTTCATTTTCATATTATGTGGAAATTCCAATCGTGTCAAGTTGAAGTAGCTACGACGCAGAAATATTAGAAGTAAATAAAAAAAGTAACTACACCTGTTTGTTATCTTCATGTCTTTGGCAAAACCATTTGATCATGTGGCATTAAAATAGATGCGTAAATAATGTTTTAATATAGTCTTATATTTTAACCTAATGAACGAGCGTAATTTCAAATAGTATTTCTGGAATAATATTGTTTAACCATAAAACATAAAAGTATCGCCACATATTATTAGAAATATTTGCATGTTTACGACTTATTTTACAGTCGTATACAGTAAGCTCGTTCATTAGAACGCTCATAGTTTTAAGTAGTGTAATTTCTCCAATATTATTTTTTTCCACACAGCATGAAATAATAGTTATTTAGTTTATTCCCTGGCGGGACAGGGATGTTAAATATTAATTACATCCTTTCTTATCCGTCGCCAATGGACCAAGCTGCGCCACGGTTTAGTTGGTTACACGCTTTATAGTCCTTCTCCACGTTTCTTTGGGATGGCTTCTTCGTCTTCTAGCTTGAAGATTCCACTCCAAAGCTCTTCTTCGCTAACACTTTCTATTATTTCGTCATTTACCGATAGCTGTCTTGGTACTTCCACATTTAGGCACATTTCTTTGGTCTTCTTTATGTTATCATAAAAGCCACCTCTTCTGCTTCTTCCTTTACTTCATTGACTTTCTCTCTAAGTCGTTCAACGTTTATCAATTACCCCACAAAATCAGTGACGGATTTAGGTAATATGTGGCTTCAAGCACTTTTCTAATAAGCGGCTCCTCGTGCCCTTAAAATATTAAACAAACAAACTGGCCACTTCAAAGTTTATTTAAGTATTATAAATATGTGATACATCAAATTTATGAAAGTAAAATATTTATTACCAATGTACAAATAATTTAACAAGTACTTCATTTTAAGAACAGTATCTAGACTAGACTTTTACCTATAACAGAGTCGGCCGTCAGACCAGTTTGAAATATACTTTCCTTGACAATATACCAAATAAATCTAAAAAGAATGGTGAAAAATGAGTAGGTAATACGGTAACGAAACTACAAGATTAAGTATAAGCCGCTTAGGGGCCTCGGTGGAGTAGTGCGAATACGCGTTGCCACTCGAGGCCACAGCGAAATGTGGCCGATCGGCTGGAGCCGAATTACAACTAGGGCGACCGCATTTCGCTTAGTTTCGCAAGTTTAGGGTGCATGTTGCATGAATGGGTAGTATATAAGGGACGCCTGCACCCCCTGAATTAATGCTGAAGCAGTTCCAGGGGAGGGGGGAACGGTAGTTCGAATGAATGAGAAAAAATAGGTGTAAGCCGCTTACACCTAGTATTGTGATTATTACACGTTTAAAGTAAGCGTGTCATAATCAAACAAGACAAGCCCAGAAACAATTCCCGAGCTCTTGAAGGGCAAATATATGCTAAGAAGTACAAAAGAATAAGGCA
Organism: Limonius californicus; assembly: GCA_014611495.1. Classification (NCBI taxonomy): domain Eukaryota; kingdom Metazoa; phylum Arthropoda; class Insecta; order Coleoptera; family Elateridae; genus Limonius; species Limonius californicus. Next base: position 16,037 of record JABXWE010038240.1, read on the forward strand.
GCGTCCAAATAGTGCATTTTAAATACGAGATGTATTCAAGTATTCGCTTTATAAAAAATTATTCAACAATTTAATTATAATTAATTACCATCACAGTTAAGACACACCGGCGCCGGTAGCTCGGATAGGTTGGCCGTATGCCTTTCACGCAGCTGTCCCGGGTTCGATTTCGGACGCCGAGGTCGGTGGTTTTCTTCTGAGCGATAAAAAACGCTAAAACGGTCCTTGTTCTCGGATAGCAAGTAAAATCGTAGGCCCCGTGTCCAAGTGTTGTTGGGCACTTCAAAAGAACCCTCAAACAGGCTAAATTTCCAGGTGTGGTAGAATCGCTCCCTGGCGTCGGTGGTTAGCCATAGTAGCAGAAATAGGCCGACGTTAAATAAAACAAACAAACAAACAAACAGTTAAGACATTGGTTTAATAACTGACGGATACTCTGCTCATAGAATTCTTGTGGCTGCTGATTGAAGAAGTCTTCCACAGCTATATGTACTTCTGCGTCAGACTCAACATGCCGACCTTTTAACGCCTTTTTCAGCCAAAAATATGGAAATCCGAAAGCGATAGATCCGGACTATAGGGTGGAGGCTCTAAAACCCTCAATTTCTTTCGTTGAAGATTTTCTTTTATCACATTGGCAACATAAGGCCTAACATTGTCGTGCAGCAAAATGAACCCACGCGTAGGTTTTCTAGACGTTTCCGTCTTATTGCTTGATGAAGCTTGTTCAAAGTTTCAGTTCACAGATTTGCATTGACATTTACTCCAGGTTCCTTACACTCTATCAACAAGGGTCATTCATGGTTGAAAAAAAAATGTTAACATCACCTTGTCTGCAGAAGCTTATATTTAAAATTCTTCAGCGGTGGTGAATTAGAATGTTTCCACTGCATCGACGATAACTTACTTGTTGGCTCGTAGTAATGGCACCAAGTTTCGTCACCAGCAACTATTGACAGAAGAAAGTCATCACCATTTTGCCTATAGTCTGTGAGGTGTTGCAGAGATAAGTCCATTCGTAAGCATTTTTGTTCGTTAGACAAGTGACGAGAAATCCATTGCGAATAAACTTTGCTGTAACCCAGATTACGAGCAATACTATGGAGAGATCCTACACTCCCACCAACAATTTCTGAAATTTCTCTAATTGAAATTCGACGATTTTCTCTAATAAGGCCTTCCACACATGCCATATGGTTTTCTGTTAATACAGTACACCGTGCACCTGATCGCGGTTCATCCATAGTCCCCTCCTTTCCATTCTTAAATTTTAGGCACCATTCCTTCACAGTTGGCTACGCAATACATGCATTTCCATACACTGCTTGTATTCGCGTATGAACCTGCAATGGCTGCACACCCTCAACGCATAAAAATTGTAGGACCGCAAGCTTACCAAACTTGGACAGATTTTCAGTAACAAACGCCATTCCAAATCGAAGTTTTAAAAGTCAGAATCAGATTCAAACGCCAGAAACTTATTAATGTGTTGCTTACAAATACTACTAGCATTAACAAACGTAATTTGAATTATTGCATTTGTTTTCAAGGCTAACTTGATCAAAGATGAGTTTCAATTGAAAATAAATAGACCAATCATGCAGGCAGAAGATAAAGAAATAGCAAGAATGCGAAATACCTACAGAAAATGGACCCAACGCCGTAAGGCACAAATGGGATTATAGAAAGAAGGTGTATAGTTAGGCTCCTGATGAAGTCGAGAGTCGCCACTGTTCAGATTTAACAATGACTAGCAACGTGTAGCTTCTGACACACAATCGAAATTTAGTTTTTTATTTGTTGCTACCTTTCCAAGTACTCGTATATTCTATAATTACGTATTAAAAATAAACTGTGCTATATTCCAATGTCCAACCTTTTAGATTTTTGAAATCATTCAGTTTCTTCTTCTTCGGGTGCTATCACACTGACGTGATGTTGGCGACAAATTTATCATACTGCTCTCTAAACCGAGTTATCGTATCCACGTTGCGCAACCATGACATTGTTCGTCGCCCCACTCAGCGTCTTCCCTCTATTATCCCCATCATTATAACACATAGCATTATGCTTCTCCTGTCACAACATGGCCAAAATATTCTGATTTTCTTCTTCTTATTGTGTAAAATATCTAGCTGTTTTTATTCAATCTTCTGAGCACCTCATCGTTTGTAATCCTGTCAATCCAGGAAATGCGACACATTCTGCGATACATCCACGTTTTAATATTTCTCGGATTTCTAGTTTGCATTTTGCTATTATTGTCACTCCTTCCGAAGAAATCACAGCTTATCCTTCCCCATATCCTGGCATTTTAAAGTTTTCAATATTGACTAAATGGATTTCCGCTACATATACAATATCTACGTTATGTCTAAGAAAGCAATAATTACAGCACGCTGTCGTTTAATGGTATTGGCATTCCAGTTCATTAATGTTAACTTGTTAAACATAATTTGTGTTGACAAGAGGTTGTTTTGCATATTAGTTGACATTTGATCCATCTGTAAATAGTGACATAATGAGTGGTAGTAGTCTATCTATACCAATTGGCTGTTTCAAATGCAAACATAGCAGATCCGAAAACAATTTAACGTTAACGCGATGCACCTTGATAAATGTGACGACGAAAACGTTGCATATTAAGTCTTGGTATAAGCGAATCTAATAAAATAAATTAATAATAGACAAAGGAAACAATATTTTTAAGTTAAAGTCAACTAAATAATCAACACTAGCACTTTCAAGAACTTGACTGAAGCAAAATATTATTTACAATACATGTTCGAATAAATTGCCCCCTTCGGTCAAGCAGTAACCCAAGCGATTGTAAAATCCGGTTTTCACATTAGCAAGCATTTGTGGGGTAATAGTTGCAAATGCATCCTGAATTTTTATTAGTAGTTCGTCCAGTAAGATAGCTCTGTCTTCTTCAAATCCATAAATTTTCGACTTAATGTAAGATCACACGAAGAAATCTTGAAGTGACAAGTCCAGGGATCTAGACGGCCAAAGAATTGTGTTTACGGTTCCAATCACACGATTAGGAAATGTATCTGCGAAGTATCACCGTACAGACCAGACATTACAGACTAATGGATTGTGTTGACCATTTATTGGAAACGTGCATTCTCCGGTGAATAGAATTTTGCTCAGGAAATTCATGTCATTGTTCGATTTTTCCATTATGTTCTCATAAAATTCCATTCGTCTAATTTGGTCATTTGGGTAAATTTGTTGGGTTTTCGATAGTTTGTAGGAACGATATCCATTTTTTCTTAAAACTTTTAACCCTTAATTACTTTGGTGAAATATAATACTCTGATAGGGTATCAGGGTACCCCAATCAAATAGATTGTGCCATTAATAGTTGTTATTTATTTTTGTCTTAAAAAGTATTAAGGAACAAAGTACCTAACAAAGTTTTATAATGAATTTACATAATACTTAAATGCAGTTATTGCAAACAAAGTTTACGTGACGAGCACATATATGTTTCTCGCACTTTACACATACGTTTTTAGTTTTGCGGTCATCTTTCCTCCGGCAAAATTCACACCTAGCCAAACGAGTTTAGCCCTGTTCTAAGACCCTTACAGGAAGTGGAGTCCCACCAAGTTTCAATACCACATCCCGTGGTAGAGGACGGTCATCTCGTCGTTCAATATGTGGTCGCACTAGAGACATTCCAAGTTTGATTAACATATCTCTTAGTTTAGTATCCATGGTTGCATCTAAGTTTTGATACAATAGAGCAATATTCCACTATTAACGCCTACTACATTTAGGATTTGAAAAAAAATGACCATTGACCAAAGCCGAGTACGTCGTACTACCGAATAATTAGCGCAGAGTTGATCCAGCGCATCAACTCCCGCTTTTGTTCTATTATAATCAGTAATCATGTTAGGTTTTTTATTTTCAGGATCGACAGCTTGATCATGAGGCATGGTGGAGAATAAAAGTACTGCCCTTTTTTTTCGTGGCACATATGAACAAATCTTCTTATCGTTTGGATGCCCAAATAAGATAGAAGTTACTGCACGGTTCTTATTAGCTTTGAATTCATTTGGAATTTGCGGTTTAATCATTTTTAAAGTTCCCAGGATTGTTAAACGTTTTGCTTTTAATTG
>JABXWE010038241.1:0-18297 GCA_014611495.1 Limonius californicus
TACAAATTTAATAAATTTTAATTTCTATTTAAATTTCAAACAAATCTAGTTGCATAACACATTACAAAGCTTGCTTTAATATCAAATTAATCATAAGAACAATTATCGTTGCATTACAAACTCGTTTAAATATTCAAATTAACATTTTAACCTTGTTCAAATGATAACTTTATATGAATTTTAAAATTTACATAATAATTTCAGAATCTGCCTGTACCAATCTTATCAACGATACATAATACCTGTGTAACATGACATACAAAAAGAAAAACTCCACCTGTACTAGGATGTCTCCACATATAGAAATTACGATGCTAACATACCACATCGGAAATGAATTATCAAGCAAATAATCTGCTGTAACTTCGATTCAACAACCTTTTAAGTAGTAAAATTAGTATAATTAGTTTACAAACGTAATGTTTATGGTTTTTATTAATTAAGGTGTCGGTAATATCATGGCAATATATATATATATATATATATATCCAATGGACTACTCAACCACCAACAAGAATTGTAAGCAGTCCTTGACATAGATAACGTTGATGTGTGTCTAATAGCTGAAACACATTTCACAAATCAATCATTTATAAAATTTAAAGGGTATAAAGTATATCACACAATACGTCCTGGTAAGATACCAAGGGAGGGAGGACCGTAATTATCAAGGGTAATATCTTACACCACGCAGAAATAGAATTAAGGACTGAGAAAATCAAGCAACTGCGATAAGCATTAAAACCAAAAACTACCAAGTTATAGTATCAGCAATTTATTGCCCACCGAAACATAAACTAAAGAAAGATCAATATCTTGATTTCCTAAAAGCCCAAGGTAATAGGTTTATTGTAGGCGGTGATTTCAATGCGAAAAATACTCACCGGGGCTCTAGATTAATTACCACCAAAGGAAGAGAGCTATTAGAAGCAATTAGAGAAAATGGATGTGAATCCTTATCTACAGGAAAGCCCACTTACTGGCCAACCGATCTAAATAAGATGCCGGATCTTATAGACTTCTTTATTGTAAAAAATATATCTGCAAATTTCTTGCAGATAGAAGAAGGCTGGGATATAAATTCTGATCATTCGCCAATTATTTTAACACTCAGTGAAAATGTTATCAAAAGAGCAAATAATCCTACACTAGTTAACAGACTGACAGATTGGGAAAGCTTCAAACAAACCATTGAGGAAAAAATCGATCTTTCAGTCCCCAGCTAGACAAAGAAGTCGAGATATTTATAAAACACATCCAACTAGCAGCATGGAATAACACTCCTAATAATAGAAGAAGAATAGCAGGAAGCAATTATCCAAAAGAAATCAGTGACCTTATCACTCAAAAAAGAAGATTAAGCCGCAAATGGCAGGAAACCAGAGCTCCACAGGATAAAACAGACTTGAATAACGCTAGTCAACAGCTAAAGAGAGAAATCCAACGGATTAAAAATGAAACGATTAGTGCTTACCTCAAAGAACTGACGGATAATAGTAGCACCGAGTACTCTCTCTGGAAAGCTACTAAAAGGCTAAAAAGACCTATAATGCAAATTTCCCCAATAAGACAAGAAGATAACAAATGGGCAAAAAACAGCGAACAAAAAGCTAATAGGTTTGCAAACCATCTAGAGAAAACATTCCAGCCGAATGAAGAACAAGAGGATATCCCAGACTTGGAAAAACCTATACAGGAAGAAGGAGAGGTCAGACATACATCACCCAAAGAGGTAATTTCTGAGATCAAAGAAAATATTAACCCGAAAAAAGCCCCAGGGTTTGATCTAATTATCGGAGAAGTGCTAAAACAACTTGCGAGGAAAGCTATACTTAAACTGACCCACCTTATAAACGCTGCTTTCAGGTTAAAGTATGTGCCTAGGTTACATAGAATAACAAATATTATAGAAAAATCTTTAGAAGAAAAGAAAGTCTGCGCTACAATCTTCCTGTATTTAGCTCAGGCTTTCGATAAAGTATGGCATGAAGGTTTGAAATACAAGATGAAGCTGTTGCTGCCTAAAAAACATTCTGAAATCCTAGAGTCATATATACATCCGACAGACATTTTAGAATTAAACAGGAGGAAGCGTATCTACTCAGAAATACGAGAAATCAAGGCAGGGGTACCACAAGGTAGTGTATTAGGTCCAGTCCTATACCTATTGTACACCTGTGATATACCTTGGAAAATGTCACGATCGCCACTTTTGCTGATGATACTGCCATCTTAGCAGTGAGAAACAGCAACGAAGAGGCCACAGAGAAATTAGAGAATGCTATAAATCAAATAAACAACTCGACGAAAAGATGGAAAATCAAACTGAATGAATCCAAATGGATACATGTAAATTTTACAAATACTGTTAATCAACATATACCAGTCTACATAAATAACAAGCAAGTACCATACTCGAACACAGCAAAGTACTTGAGTATAACGCTAGACGCAACGCTATGCTGGAAAGCTCATGTAAAAAAGAAAAGAGAAGAACGTGGCATTAAATAAAGAAATATGTACTATTGTACTGGCTCATTGGTAGAAATTCCACTCTGTCACTACATAACAAGTTCTTAATATACAAGTAGATACGCAGACCTGTATGGACTTATAGTATCCAGCTATGGGGCTGTGCCAAACAGAGCAATGTTGGGATAATCCGAAGATTCCAGAACAAGGTACTGAGGAACATTGCTGATGCGCCTTGGTATATCAGAAACAGCGACCTCCATCGGAACCTGAAAATGGAAACTGTAGACCAAACAATGAAGAAAGTCGCCAAGAGTCACGAAAAACGACTCCACCAACATCTCAAGATCGAGGCAAGGCAATCCAGCTCCTCGACAACACAGGGCTAGTAAGAAGACTCAAACGAACTAAACCATTTGAGTTGGTGCAGTGATAGTGTAAAAGCAGAGATTAGTGCTAGTGTACACGTTAAAAATGTGTAATTAAGTTGGCAGAACCTAAGGAACGCTGATGAGTATACCTTAGTTATAATTCTCAAACCTTAGTCATTTAAGTTAGATTTAAATTGCTCATTGGTCATCATGCCCAGATTGTAATAGTTATAATAATATAAAATATATATATTGCTACGTAAACTTATATAAATAAATAAATACATCAATAGCTCCACGTTGGCTAGCCATAAAAGATGCTATGTTAAATCGTAGGTATCTTGACTAAACATAAATAAATTTATAAATTAACCTTCACGTTGGTAGCACCCATAATACACATTAAATTAATTACATATCCAACAAAGAAATTAACTTCCACTTTACATTAGCATATCATAAAGCTCAGGGTTCTAATAAACATATAGATATTAGTGGCTTCTCCCAAAATAGTCATCTAATTACAATAATGGATAAAACAAATACATACATAAAATAATTGTGAACTTATCTTAAATCCAATGATTTTTGAACGGGCTTTACATCTTATTTCTTCAAAACTGCGTACGCTTGCATAAATTCGGCCTCGCTGCGGTCACTCCAGATCCATGCTTCGCTCGCTGCATTCCTGGACCGTTGACTATGTGTTTCTTACAGCTTTCTCGTTTAATGTTGTTAGTATCCAAGGGAACACTTCCATACTTTTGTAGAAGTGCATCAAACAATGCAGGTAAGTACTTTATTTCTATTATCCATCTAGAATTGCTTTATATGACTTATAAATTGAATTACTTTCCAGGAACACTTTTAGTAAATTAAACACTTTCGAAGAGTTAAATTAGGTAAGATTTATTATTATTTCCTTAATTGCACAACAATCAAATTACAAAAACAGACTTTTCAAATTAAAAGAACATCGTTCGAAAAATAATTGTAACCTCACAAATAATAATGTCAACAAGTTTTGGCCACCCCCAAAATTAGCTAAAATCGACTCTAATAGTTTAATATTTAAAATTTGGAGCAAACAAAATACGTACTTATTCTTTAAGCAACTATAACAAACTGAATTCCAAAATTACGTTCAAATTCCTCCTTAAATTTAAAAATGCACCAATGGCATCACAAAAAATAATCTTTTACATCAACATATAATTTGAAACATTTTTAAATTGCTTATAACAATATTAATATTTTATAAATTACTAAACAAAATTCATATTTGATATCTCTACAAAATTCCGGATCTTTTGATACTAATAACATAAAAATTCAAGACAAAATATTTACATGTGGTTAATATTTCAAATTTAGACAAATTTCAATTATAGAGTCTTAAAATTACTAAAAACTGTTACAAAACCCTTCAATACAATTAAATAAACACAAATACATACTATACATCTTCTAATAACAATATTATTAACCAAAATCCAAATATAACCTCCCAAATAACATTTCCCTCTAGTTCTCATAATTTGCAAATAAACAACATTATTCAAATAAACAAAATTGCTTCATTCAATTGCTTCCCTCATATACACATAAACTAATTAAAACAATAATAACATCTTGCCTTTTAAATTAAACTTGATACACAGATATTTGTAACATGTAAAAATACAAAATTACAACAATTTACTTTTCAGGGCTCCCAAACTTACCCAAGACACCCCAAATCACCGTCTACACAGGACATATACACTACGGAATATCCACAAAAACTTCACTTCGATCACTAATAAACCACATCGTAGTAGCATCAGAAGATCGTAAACTACCTTTCATACTAATAAGTAGAGCTATGATAGTTAGGCAAATTGCCTTTTTTAATAAATGGAAGGATTAAAGGCAGACCCAATTTTAAATCCGTTTTAGAATGCGTGCAATTCAAAAATGCAAATTTTATTTCGCCTTTTTTGCCTTTTATGCGTCTTTTTTGGATTCTGCCTTTTTTGAGGAATTTCCTATTTTTCTTGCCTTTTTGTGCCTTTTATGGTATATTAAATTAAAATTTTAAGAAATCTACTTCTTAAATTTTCAATTTAAAAAAATTTGAGCAAACAATTTTTCAAGAAAAATGCAACTTTAAATTTCTGAAATAAATTGTAGAGAGTATTATTCCCAAGCACTTAAGGGTAGAGGTTCAGTGACTTTTACCCGTTATTGTTACCGGCTGAAAATTTTACAGAAGGATTATTTTCTTGAGGTTAATTTTAATGAGGGGACCAGTATTGCCAGGAGAAAGTTTTCTACTGAATCAGCCAGTTTGTCACAATTTTCGAACGTGTTAACGTTAACGCCGTTTCTTTTAATTTCCTCAAGTATTCTTCAGAATTTGTAATATTTTACTTTTTCCTGTCTTTTTTTGGAAGTTTTGCCTTTTTTTTTCATTTTTACCTTTTTTACTTTATTTTTGCCTTTTTAGTGCTTTATTAAATCTTTTTTTGCCTTTTTGCCTGCCTTTTTCGAGACTTTATTTTGCCTAAGTATCCTAGCTCTACTAATAATTTCCTATACTATGGCATAGTTTACATAATAAACAAGCTAATCAATCTCTATTTCAGATACAATCTGGATTTCTACACCAAAATTAGTATCCTTTTAATTACTTACTTAAGCATTACGAAGCAAAAATAACATAGTCAAAGTATATCATAGTATAATTACCTAATTTAGGGTAAATAACATAGCAATATTTATATAAGACGACATATTATTCCGAACATTCTTGCATTGCTTATTGTATTTCTTACAACATAGCCAATTTTATTCTAACTTCTATTCTATTTATTTTATTTATGAAAATCATAAATTTTGTTTGTAAAATACGTCGCATTATTTGTTGCGATTTAACAATCATAATTTCGTTTAAGATAGTTACTCTAGTATGTTCTGTTGAGGTTTCGCAGTTACCAGTGGTAGGGCCTGTGTTATTTAAAATACACTTACCCTTCCATTACTTTGAACATAATTCGGTAGCGGGTTGCGACCTTGGATAATTTTCATAATTATCTCAAGTTGTAATGTTTAACACAAGTAATGTGTTTAATAAAAATAAATATCAAATATTAGTACACAATGCCAACAAGTCTGATATTTTACAGATTATGCTTGGCAATTGAAACTGATTTATCAGCAACACCAAATATTTTATAAATATTAATTAAAAATGTTCATGAAGTTTCATAAATATCCACAACCGAACGAGTATTATACAGTATGTAGTAAAATATTTCACCGCTTGTTAATAAAACTACAACTTCTACTTTAGAAGGTTTCCAAACCGGACTTACCCCAAATTACCTATCAACTCCGATAACGTAATCTATTCAAACCTTTACATGACTCTAAATTCACTCAACAAGAACAAAACTAGTTGGGCAACTGTAAGTGCACCTAGAACAGAACCGCAATTCAAGGGAGTGTCGTGCTAAAATAAAAGATTCCATATTCCGTGCATGTCCCATGCAAAGTGGAGATCCCTGGGGACGCTCCGGTCTGTAACCGGGAATATAGAACTTCGTATGTGGTGCATTCTAAATTGGAGCATGTGTGAGATACGTGAGGGCCGCCAACCCAGATCCAGGCCGTTTGATTTCCTCATCTTAGAGTTAATATTGATTAACTGATCGTTGCGCCCGTATACTACTTTGAAATGAGATACTAAACTCGAATTTAAACCCTTAAATCCGGCCAGTAAAATTTTAATGCAAACCCGTATTCATGAGGATTTAATCACATCTTAAGCAATGATTAATTCAGGGGCATATGGGGCGATTTAAAAGGTTGGCGCGATTTCGGAGTCTAATAGTGCGCGACGAGAAAGCTTTATGCCTCGGAAAACTTTCTCATCGCGCTTAAATATTCATGGCGAGTTTTTCTTGAGTTTTTCGGTTTCCTAACACTAACAGACGTTGATGAGGGTGTGTGGCGAATTTTCAGTAGCCCTAGAAAGTTTGTAATTCGTTCACCTTATGCTTATTACATAAAGGGGCTTAAAAAAGAGTTTGTCAGCTTTGGCTATGTTCTTTTAAATTTTAAGCGGTTTGGGGTTCGGGGTGAACACACCAAAGCTCAATAATTAAATTCAATTCTTTATTATTTCACCCAATGGACTGAAATACCATTTTGCTAAAAGTTTCACATGATTTCTGAAATCAGTCCACGAGAGTTCATTCATACATCTATTATGTATCAAAAAAAGGCAAAGATTCTATATTTTGGGTTACAGTATTCTTTATTCAGTGCAATCGTTGAAAGTTTGTTATTTAATTTGGGCTTTAATGTTTTATTGTATCTAGATCTAGACCGTTTAATATTTATAGTTATTTTGTGAAAATAAAAACAAATCAACTAAACAACATTTCCTATTTAATAAAGGGCAGAAACCAGTCTTAAATTTTTCTGAAATTTTAATTCATATTAACGAATAAAATAGACCTTTTTATAACAAACTATCTCCGGTCATTATTACAAAAGCTTCTATTAAAAGCACCACCCGTTTTGATAGTTCAACCTAACGAAATCTTTGTCTATAAGATTACTTTTCTAAAAGTAAAAGAACTAACCTATAACAAAGACCCCTACAAAGATTAATTATGAGACTCCAACTAATCATAAAATCTAATTTACTTCGGCTTTTTCCTAACCTAACCTAACTACAAAAATTAATTTTGGTCAGTTGCTAGCGGAGCACTGCGGCCGCCGGTCAAAAGGTATTCGTGGTGCAGATGAATGGACAAATATAGTAGCATACGCAAGCGGTCGCGCTTCGGAGATCCCGGTCCCGGTTGTCATACGAACATCTTTGACAATCGTAAACCATCTAGTGGAACTTCTCTTTCCTGTTCGAAGGATTAGGTTAGCCTCCTGCCGGGCATACTGCTGTTGCAGATAATTAATAGGTAATTGGCCGATACACAGAAGAAGAAGAAGAAAAATTAGTTACTATAGTGCGCGTACACTACATTTATCGGGTTGCCTTGTTTGGGGTGGATATGTTTTTGTTATTGTTTACTATGTTACCGTTTTCATATAAACATAGAAGACTAAACGCTATGACTGTTCCTGACTGTTTTCCGATCCCCTTTCTGCAGGATTTCTCAGCAAAATTAGCTGGATCTCGAGTCTTCGGCAAACTGGATCTGAAGAAAGCTTACTTCCAGATTCCAATCCATCCCGAGGACGTCCCGAAGACCACTATCACCACTCCCCTAGGAGCTTATGAATATTTACGGTTGAACTTCGGTTTGAGGAATACTCCTGCTTCTTGGTCCAAATTCATCTCCCAGGCTCTTGCAAAGCTAAGTTTTACATATTTTTATCTAGACGATATATTAATTTTTAATAAGAATGATGAAGAGCACATCCACCATTTCAAACTTGTATTTGAACGCTTGCAAAAATTTGGATTACTTCTTAATTTGGATAAATGTATATTTGCGGTACCGGAATTAGATTTTTTAGATCATCATGTTTCACGTGACGGGATTTCTCCACAAACTTGCAAAGTTCAAGCGGTACAAGGCTTACCTGTACCTACGAATCAGAAGCAGCTACGTAACTTTTTAGGATTGATTAGTTATTATCACAAGTTTATTCCTCATTGCGCAGAACTCCTAACCCCTTTAAATGAGCTGGTGTTGCCAGGAAAGGCTACTACCAAGCCTGTCAACTTCTCATCGAATCAATTAGAAGTCTTCTCTAAAGCAAAGGACGCATTAGCTAATTTCACTTTATTAGTTCATCCTAAGCAAGACGCTGAAATTAGTACAGCGGCCGATAGCTCTTTTTCTATCATGGGAGCAGCCTTACAACAGTTTAAAGAGAGTGTTTGGAAGTTGTTGGCTTTTTGTAGTAGGAAATTAACTGCTTCAGAGCGTAAATATAGTATATTTTCACGGGAAATCCTAGCAATTTATTTCGCAGCTAAGAAATTTCGCTATTACATAGAATACAAAAAGTTTTGCATTTTCACCGATCACCAGGCGATCTGTTCCACCATACGCGGTTCCCCAGATCGTTATCTTTCCAGGGAATTTCGGCACATTGAATTTATTTCGAATTTTACTACGCATATTCGATTTTTGACAGGTTCACAGAACGTAGCTGCAGATATACTTACTAGGATAGCAACTATTTCCACCGCGTCCACTAATTGACTTCGACGAATTAACTAGGCCTCAGGAAGGCAATTTTCAGTTGCATAAGCTTCGGCAAAAGCCTAATTTCAAATCTGTTTGATCTCAGGCAGTTCGAGGAACACCAATTTGGAGAGATCAGAGCCATGATGGGTCGCGACCGTTCGTTCCGCAGGAATTTCGCTACGCAATCTTCACACAGTTACACAATTTAGCGCATTCCAGAATAAAAGCTTCGCAAAAATTAATCTGCCATAGATACCTTTGGACAAACATGCGACGGGATATTAAAAATTGGGTTACTTCATATTACACAGAGATGGTCTGAACAATTGGCAACTAAATATTTAAATACTCAATTATGGGATCTTTTATCATCGCAATTATCGCGATCCTCGTTTGTGCCACCTAGGATGTGGTGTAAATGTGGTGTAAGGCAGTGCTAAGCTGGTATGTGATGTTGCACAACAGCGCCCGACTCGGAGGTTACCATGTTGGTGCGTATGCGTGCTTAACCTAACTGGTGTATGGTGGGTGACTGTGCGGCAGAGCGCTGTTACTCCTCTCGTGCAACCGTAACACAAGATGTGGAAATAATTTGATCCCCCATGGCAAATGGAGGCAGGGACCCAGTACCGATCACACTAAAATTAAAAAAAAAGTCTGACTGTTAGAGCGATTCAAACCGTGAACCACTATTATACCAAAGTTTTACTCTTTTGCCACTGAGGCATCGCAGCCCTTTTTGAAAAATGTTATACATTTTTTAATCTATTTATCTTTGTCTGTTAACAAGAAGAAAAACAGAAAATATTGTAGATAGTACAGGTCCTACCACTATTCGCTGAGGCATCTGTGGTAAAATTAATTTTTTGAAGTTTGTGGTAATAGCAATCTTAGCCAAGGTTTTACCACAATATCTACAACTGCTGACTTTAATTTAAAAACGTTGTATATAGGGTGTTTAAAAATTATACCTACAAAATTACAGACATAAGTTCCTAGGACATTTTAAGATAAAGGATTCTTTGCAAGTGGGTTCAAAAAAAATTGGCTCCGGAGTTACAACCTTATGAAGTTACACCTATCAAAACACTCTTTTTTATAACTTCGACAATAGTTTTTTAACATAACAATAGTTTTGTTTTTTGTCGAAGTAATTATTTAACACTTTGTATAGTGTAGGTCCTACTACAGGACAATAGTAAAGTATTTGTATGTGGTCTAATATAATATTTATAAATATTTTCTAAAAATATAATTAAATGACTTTACCAGCAAATAAATGAAGCAAACATTTAAATAAGCTGGTTTGCATAATAATCATTACAGCTGTACTAATTTCCATGATATTTCATACACATCTCTGTTATACACAAAATAATGGAAACATTTCAACCCTTTCATTGAAATTATGCATCGATCGTAAAACAATAAATTATACTGTTTGCTGTGTATGTATTATTAAGAGACTCAGTAGACTTCAATTGTTGGCTCGGTGAAGGACTGATCTCCAGAGGTATTCCTCAGCCAAATTACCTGAAGATGGCAGCTTAGTTGCCTAAATACGTATTTAGATATTCTAAATATTGTGGTGGTAAGAGGTTTTCCAAAGTTTATTTACTTAAACCACCGTCTCCACTCAATCCCAATATGCTTTTTGGAAATCTATTTATCTTCATTAATGGAAATAACAGTTTATAGCGTAGGCTCTGTCATGTGTTGGACCACCTAAACTTGATAGTTAATAACAGCTTTAATTAATAATTCAACAGTTTCTAAAACCTCTTTGTTAATACAAAGAAGGCCCTACTACGGTATCCCTGTGGAACACCATCAACAGTAAAATTGCAATTTTAAGCCTTAAATAAAGAAAAATATTCTATAACGTTCATTGTTGGATCTAAACAATTTAATTAATGTAATTAATTTCAAGTACATACACAAAGCATTTCTATCGCCCTTTCCACTTCCCGATAAATAAAGAGCGCAAACGTTAAATAAGCGAGGAGCTGGTCTGAATAATAATCGTCTAAATCTTTAATTCTATAAGTAAGCTAAAGGAGCACGCAGATTTGCTCACGAAGCCAAAAAGCGCTTTAAGGATTGTAAAAATTGTACTCGTTAAGCCGACGTCGTGCTGCAGCTGAGAACAGACGTGCCCTGCAACGCAAGCTGCTCCCTTCATTAGGGACGATCAAAAGACGTGCCTCCTAGCCCTCGCCGACCCCCTGTTGTCATTAGCTGCAGATTTAATGATGTTTCACGCCAGGCCGAATCAAGATGTTGACTTCGACACTCCAGTTAAAACTTAACGATTTTATTCTCTTCTTTTACTGACTCCACTCCTTGGAATATTTTTAAAGTTTGCCAGACGTGACTTCCGTAATAATTTCAGAACCTACTGGGAAAAACAGGTCGGCATCCACGTGGAAAGGTTAAAACCCCAATAGGAAGCACTTACACCATTTTTATTTCCTTAGCTTATTAATTTCTTCGAGGGGACATTTTTCCTTACAATTGACAACCTTTCGGCCTACTGTGTAATTCTAACTTAACAATGATAGTCCAGATAAAGAAGATCTACATCTTAGTTAAGATTTTACATTTGTGTGTAGCTGAACCTTGCTAGATAAATGGGATCTACAATTGTTTGTATACTACCTCATCCGGAAATCAGGCTGAAATATTCCTACGCTTACTCATATAATTAATAAACCTAACAACGAATTACTTTGCATTAGCGTCAACTTTATCCAGAAATCTTAATTTATCGCAATAAGGAAAATGTCTCAAATAAACGAGTGCAATCACTTTTATTATTCTAAAATAAAGTCAAGCGCGTTAAACAAACTTTTAATTTGTTAAGTTATAAAATGAATTCGTACCTACAGCGAGCAGGTCTTCGAGAGAAGTTTCGTGTTGTCGTATCTGTGACGTGCACCGTCTAAACTAACTTAGTTAATTGTTAGTAATTGGCGGTGACACTTGAAGGTGTCTCTGTAGTGGTACAGCTGACTCTGGCAGCAAATTAAGTTTTGAAAAGTTAGTTCTAAGGCGTTAAAACCCGTTCGAGCACGAAAAGTTAAGTTATAGAACTTGAGCGCTGCTCCAAGCAATTATTGCCCCATTATAAGAAATATCCGTTCCCTCCGCCGTCGCTCGATTTTTCCTAAATTTACGCGTTGCACCATCGTAAATAAGTTATGCCCCCAACGAACCCAAATTTGCTGCAAATAACGTAAAAGTGATCTCAATTTGCTCTACAGTAGTTTGAAATCCCCACGCAATAAGCTGAATCCACCCTTAATTCAATCAGGAAGTCCGAATGGAGGTGGCCGTGCAGACAATGGACAATCGCCGTGTCGCATCTGGACGACCGTGTCCCACTTGCTCCCCTGAGCTCTTTGCTCATTTGGTCGCTTTAAGTTTCAGTCTCCCAAGATAGTTTTACATCAATTTAGTTTAAACTCTTTGTTTTTTAGTTGTACTACGATAAATTTAGTTTTAGCAGTCGTTAGTAGATATTAAATCTAATAGTCACGTTAAGTGTCTATGCTGACTGTAGATGTATGAACTACAAAAAATTAGAAAAACCGATATTGTTGGCACTGAAAAATTGTAAACCATTTATGTTCGTTACTTGAATTTTTTGTTTTACTTTTTTATTCCAACTCCCATAAATTTTTCCGGATTTTGTAATGCAACTTCTGACATCTATTGACTGATAATATCAGCTTAACTCCAGATAAGGGTATAACAGAGTTCAAACCCTTACGCTATATAAAAACAGATTTCTGTAAGATTCTACTCATTTGCGCCAACTATTACCGCCAGAGGGCTTGCATTCTGATCCCGTTAAAAATAACCATTGAATATTTTAAGTAAAATATTCAATGCTTAAATGCACTTACAGAAGTATAGGAGATAAACACTTTACCTGACAGTTGGGTTTATAGCTAATATTATTTATTAGTTGCTATTAGTGTTAGCTAACCTCTAGATATGGAGAAAACCTACCAGAAGAATATTAGTAATTATAATTTACTAACGAGGATTTCACCACGCAACTTTTAGTTTACTGAATTTACGGTATTGTTTAGCAATACTGCAAAAAACTTTCTATAAATTGTTTTTACTGGTTATCTAAACTCTGTTCACATACGTTCTACGGACTGTTGAATTTTAAATCTGTAATCTAACAGCTATTAAAATTAACGTATCTAATAGCCATTCGGAAATACAAACAACATTTACAAACATTTTTGTAAGTGGGAGCAGTTAGATATGTTTTCGTAACGAGTTATGTTACTCCAAACCTGCGAAAATGTCCAAATTCGCTAAATATTCAGGTAAATAATCAAGGACAAAATATATTATTGCTATATATACAGGGTGAGACTGCTAAGATGAATCAACTTGATATCTGGAATATTTGAACAATTATTTTTGGGCACATTATAATAGGTAGTGCCCCCTATGCACATGCACAATTAAACTAGTTTTTGGCTATTCCAATGACATTAAACAATTTTTAGAAACGGCTTTTAATAATTTTTTTTTTATTGAAACTAAATATTAATCATTCCTTGGAACATTGTTCTCTATAAAGCTCCTATTTTAAAAACCATTTACTTTAAGAGTTCTCTTGTAAATTTGGTATCTCAGTTCAAACGAGTGCGGTATTAACATAAAATCAAAAAGTAAACAAACAAACATCTAGCTGAAATCACATACCCGGAAAGCAGAGCTGCGCCAATTCTGCTTTCCCTGATTCTTTTAAAAGCGACATTTCTAATTTATACATAAGGTTGTGTCAACTGTTATCGATTGATATTATTAGGACGTTCATTTATTTATTTTCAACTAATCAAAAATTATGGAAAAAAACCGATTGGCAACGTGTCACTAATATATCAATAATACATCTTTTTTTCAATTTTAATAATTTAAAGTTCGCTTCTTATTAATGTTAGCAGTATTATCAATTGCTTGGATAACATAGATTTTGTTTTATTTGTTAATAACAAATGTACCAATTCTAACTTACCAGTAGGGTTTAACGAACCATTGGCAAATTTTAAAATAAAATCATTTTTACAAAATAAGCAATATATCAGGTAGAAATCGAATTAATAACAGCGATAACATTAACAGAAAACTACATTTAAGTCTAAATAACTTTTTAAATAGTTGCTTCCACCTTGGTGTCGATAATATGCTTTTCATCGCTTAATCGTGGTTTTTTATTATTTTAAAAATTAATATTTTCTTTTTTTTTTCTTTCCTAGCATTCTATTACACATTTTTGGATATACGCCTCTACCATGGATTTCCGTATGTGTCGTTGGTTCCAGTTAAATCCTGCTGTTAGGGGCCTCGGTGGTCTAGCGCGGCAACGCGTTGCCACTCGACGCCACAGCGAATTGTAGTCGTTCCACTGTGGTTTCGAATCTCAGCTGGGGCGACCGCATTTCAGTTAGTTCAGTTTAGGGTGCATGCTGCATGAATGTTTAGTGTGTAAGGGATGCCCGCACCCCCTGAAGTAATGCGAAAGCGGTTCCGGGGGGGGCGGTAGTATGAATGCAAAAGAAAAAAATCCTGCTGTTATTTTCAGGTCATCAACCCATATTTCCGTGGCCTTCCTATGGAGCGTTTGCGCACGTAGGGCCTCTAGTAAAAACATGCGTTATTCCAGCGGTCAGATATTTCTCTTCTAATCCGCAGGACAGTCCTGCGGATTACCATTTCAAGCTTACTGCTTTTTGTGCGATGTCTATTATTTTAATTTCTTCCCTTATCCACTCATTGGTCTTCCTATCTCTTAGTGAGCGTCCCAGCATAGCTCTTTCATTTTTTTTCATGTTGTTTAGCATCATCGTTGTTTTAATTAACTCCCGAAGATGAAAAACGCACTCAACAAAAATATACGCAGAAGGTACGTTAATTTTCCAGACATTACAACTATTTTGTTATTTTTATGAAACTAAATCAAATAATAAACAAGAAAAACTTTGAAAAAATGTATTAATATAGTGTAGTAATATCAGCAAATCCGATCCTCGATTGCCGTCAGTATGGCGTAGTGGTCAAGGAATAACTTTGTAATGCGATCTTCGGGAGTTCGAATCTTCCCTTCTGCTTCATTTTTTAATTTAGTTTTTTATGAAAAATGTTTTATTTTTGTAAATCCAATTATGTTATTATTCTCTAAATACACAACATTATTGAATGTTGTAGATAAAGTACACCAAGAACGCTTGCTCAAGTGCGGAAATAATTTATAGCCGTTTTGTTACTCTTTAAATGCAGTTTAATTTAAATTTTTATTTGCATTAATAATTAGTGTTAAATGATTTAATTGTTATTATTAAATCGTTCAATGGTAAATTTAACAGTTAAATAGAACGGTTTTATTATTTAGTCTTTTATGAAACCCAAAAATGCATGTATTTTTGTATTATGTGTATTTAGAGAATATGTGGCAGTTGGATTTACAGAAATAAATCATTTTAAAAAACAAGTTAACTGGAAGGGAGGATTCGAACTCCCGAAGAAAGTATTAAAGCTCACATGTTTTTTAGCTGTATTGTGTTTTATCAGTTTCTGTTCTGACTTTTTATAATATTCCTTCAATAAAGTAATTGTTCAAATATAAACTACTCAAAAATGAGTAGGGATATTGCAGTGTAAGACACTTAAAGATAACATCAATTGCATTTTTATTTATAAACTACCAAAACTACAAAATGTAAGGTCTTTTTAGTAATGAAATTAAAATTACAACAAAGGTACGTTTATAGAAGAAATATAACAATATTATACTTAATGAAGAAAATCGTTATTGTCTCCTTTCACTTAACTTAAATTTATTGAATTCTTATACCGCGTGGCACCTCCTCTGGCAGTAATAACTGCTCTGCACCTTGCTGGCATACTCTCAATGCAATTATCAATATGTTCTTGTGGAATTTGATGCCACAGTACTGGCAATACATCATCCATCTGTTGCACAGTAGTAGGCTTTGGAATATGCTGTCTCTGCAAAAGGTCCCATGCATGCTCGATGGAGTTGAGGTCTGGAGATAGCGGAAGAAGAGCAAAATGGTTTATTTTCTCATGTCGAAGCGCCTCTAAAACAACCCGAGCACGTCGTTGTCATCAAGAATAACAAAATATTCCCGTCCAACAACGTTGCGATTGACGGTTCAGAACATGGTCCATTATGATCTTTTGAGCATAACGTTGGTCCGTGGGTGTACCATTAAACATATATGGAGGTCAATACGTTACCCTTAAGAAATTCCAGCCCATACCATAAGACCACCACCACCAAAGGCAACGACTGATTGGGTATACTGCGATAAGGTACGATGTCCTTCACTACGATATGATCTTTAACGCCGGCCATCATTGCTGAGACAATATCTGGACTCGTGCGAAAACAGTATATCATCCCACGGTGTCGCTTCTTGAAGCCTACGTCTTGACCATTCCACCCCGGTGCCTTCGTTGAGCCACAGTTTTTGCAGGACATCTCAGAGAGCGGTATGAGGTAAGGCGTACGTCAAACAATCGATTTCTCACAGTTTGATCGGAAATTCGATTTCGTGTGACATTCTGGAGCACTTGCTGTAGATGTGGAGCAGTTGAAAAGGAGTGCATTCCTGCATTCTCTAAGGCGCGAAAGGGCACGTGAAATTACGCTCTGCGTGGTTCCTAACACATCAGCAATGTCGACCTCACGATCTCCTATTTCGTGCATAGCAACGGTTAAATTTCGTTGTTCTGTTGTTAAATGGTGTCTATGAATTGTTGTTTATTATTAAGAACACAAATGTAACACACGAATAAAAAAACAATAACAAAAAAGATCTTAAGAAGACAGGAAAGATTATCCAATCAAACACACAAACTCGACTTAACAGTAATACAGTTAAACAATTGCAACTGGATTCGATTATTTTTTGTTTTTTAACATCAAACTTTGCCGCTTGCTGTAATTATCAATAATAGATACACATATGCTTTATATTACAATATCCCTATTCATCATATCAATATTACTAAACAATTAAAGGTGCTCAGATTATTTAGAGTGGAGGCAAGTCTGTCAAAGTATGTTGGGTTTAGCAAAAACTTACTTACTAAATGACTTAGCACGTTTCTTCCGTGTATTTTCAGTCATCACTTTATGTTTTTATAATATTAGTTCAATTAAAATTAACAATTTTGCTCAAATTTAGTTTGAATTTATTATTAAATAGTTAGCGACTGTAATACTGTAGATTATTTCGACTGAGTCTAAATCTGTCGAAATATTTTGGGTTTAGAACTTTAAAATCGCTCTAGCTTAAAGTTTTACTTAAATGATTGCGCGTTCTTTCCCCGTGGTCTTCATATGTGTATTTGTTTGTGGATGGGTGAAGACAAATTATACTATATATGGACATTTGTGAAGAGTTTGCGGTCTAATGGCGATGCCGTTTCTTATAGCTCGTACTTTTATGGCCATTTCGATAGTAGCGCTATCTACGATTACTAGTGGCGCCTTTATATATAAACCAATACACAAAATTTTTGCCCAAGGTACGCCGAAGCGGATGTTGCATAACTAAAAGGATGTAAATGTACAATTTAAAATATACAGGGAATTTTTCTTTTTAGTATACATTGCCTATGTATACTTTTAAAAGAAACGCGTCAATTTCGCCTACTGTGTATGCAACCGACTATACCGACAACTAAAAAAACAGAAATAAACGTCACGGTAGTTGTGAATTATTTGAGTATGAAGGTTATGTTGATGCAGTGTTTATATTAAATAAGTATTTCACCCTGTATATAGGACGCAAATGATGACTTATTTGTTAAATACAAAATCGACAGAGTGATGTTTCTGTAAGGTCCGTGGACATTGTACTTCCTTTGTACAACAAAAATACATCCGCGGCAAAGTGGTGTAATGGTCAGCATAGGTGTCTTCCGAGCAGTTGATTCGGATTCCATTCCCGGCCATCGCAAACGTTTTGTAATTATTATTTTTTGTTATAACTATTAATTATGATTTCTTCAACGTAGCATAAAATATTTAATTTTAACTTTTTGGAAATATAGAAATGATTTTTGCAATTTTGTCTATGATTCGTGATGACCTAAAGAACAAAAAAAATTTTTGTTGGTTTAATCTTGAATAATAAAGCTATTAATCAATAAAATGCTTAGGGGTGCCCATATTTAGGTTACTTACC
>JABXWE010038242.1:0-19840 GCA_014611495.1 Limonius californicus
CCACCAAGCCGCACGGATCGCTGCAGTCAGTGTCACGAGTTTTTCGGCCAAGTTTCCTGTATTAATATATTAAAGTATTTGGTATTACTATAGTTGTGCCAGCCAATCAAGTAGTGCACGTCATAGATCACATGATCAACAAGCAGCAGTGCCGGTATCAAAGTAAAAAAAATCCAGAATCTAATTAGTCATTGCAGGTTATTCTTTTACTTTTTTTATATGCTTATTTTTTAAATTTAGTAGACAACAGTAGGTTACTACAAAGCCCATGTTTTTTTTTAAATAATTAACAAATTAAATTATACAAATGTATTATATTTTATAGCAGAACTATTGTTATGTGTCGTTACGTTGGTATTAAATCCAACATGTTTATATTTTGCTGTCAGAATTTATTGCAGCTGTCATTGAAGGTTGGTTGTTCGTAGTTTTCTCTTTGTAAATAATTTGTTTATTTACTGCTATAAAAAGAGTTCTAATTAGAACAAACCTATATTGTACTTTTGTACACGTTTACAAAATGCCGAAACCTATAAGCAGAAGTCGAAACAACTTGTCGCAAGTTTGATAACCTATTTCGAACGCGAACGAAATAATAATGGTCCAGTTCTACCTTTAAATGCTGTCAGAGAGGTAATATTAACTTCTACAACTAGAGTATGTTTGTATTTTAATAATTATTAGGTGCTGTGGTTTCTACTTGCTTTATATTAAATTAAAATGTGAATATTTGAGGTTACGTCGTTTGTTTGTTGTTCCATTTTAAACTGTTTCAATATAAATATACACATACAAGGTTGTGACGTCATAAAATTTATATATGACGTGCATTACCTGATTGGCTGGCACAACTATAATAAAGAATTATAACCCAAAAACAAAACCCTGTGTCGTTTTGTACGTACTTCCCCTATAAAAAACTCTTTGTTTCGCAAAAACACAAAATGTTTACTACATTTTATACTATATTCAATTTCAAATGTATACCCAGATTTAGACTTCTTGTTAGCCTCTTATATATCAATTGTAAGAAAAATCTATCAGTGTTTTAGGGGTGTTGTAATATGTCTGAAAATGAAACAAGCACTTATTGCATTAGTAAGGCTTTCTTAGCTTTTGCTGGGCGTCCTCTTTTTCGTTTTTGCCCAATTGGTACATTCCTTCCTTCAGTAGGTGGTTCAACATATTTCAGGCGAATTGCTAACCCAACTAAATGTTAGCAAACGTAATGTCTAAGGTAATGTGGACAATTGCATGTGCTATTCAACTAATCAGCCTCGTCCTGTCGTAACTGCACTTCCCACTCGCTAAAATGTTGTTTTTTGTAGTTGTCAAACGTCTCCCACAGATCTTCAAAAGTTTCACATTCCAGTGCATCACCACCTGGAATTCTGTAACACCGCTTCATTACACTAGTACGCTTTAACAATACTCGTTTTGACAGTTTGGCCCACTGATAAGCTTTTGTCCACATCTTCAAAGACATTGTTGGCAGGTGGGAAAAACCTCTCTCACTGTTTATGGTGTACTTGTTAGACCAATCCTTCACCATATCTGGGGCAATGATTAAGAATAGAGCAAGATTCATTGAAAGTGTACCTTTGTCTGTTATTAATCTATTAAAAGACTCCAATGAATTATTTGTAGCAGGTGTCCCCGGGGCTGCACCCAAATACCAACAACGATTTTGATTGAGCCATTCGTCTTTGAAATAAGATATAAAATTTTTTTCGTCTTTCCATTTATCTAGAAATATTTCGCAGGCCCGGTCAAAAACTTCCATTGTTGAAGCACATTGCAATGAATGAATATCCTTTAGTATGTCCTGCTGGTACTTCTTTTGCACAAATTGCTCAACTCGTATTTGAATTTTTTTTTGCATGCGCCCTGCACATTTGTATAATTGTATCCCAGCCGAACACTTGCACAAATGCATTTTGGATACTTCTGGCTGCGTCACACACCAAAACTTACGAATACAGTGAGAGGACTGTATTCTTTAATGTTTGAAATAAAAACACAAAGTCATTTGTTTATTCTGTTGTTGCAATAGCAAGACCAAAGGAGTGAAAATGTTTATCTCTATCCGTGGTTCCAACTATGAGTACCAGAAACCCCTGCCAAACAAGTTTATAGATCGCGTCAACATGAATGTTGCATTGACGCGATAGACCAATTAAATATTTGGTTGATAACAGAAATCGGAAGCTTGGGTTTGAGTCGTCTTTGGAAACTTCGTGTGCAGCAACAGAAACTTGATGATCATCGGAAGGTATTTCTGAGTTGGCCATTAACCAGGATTCTAGTTCTCCTAAGCCGATTACTGCAGATCCATACTTTTTTTACGTAAAATTGTAAGATAATTGTTCAATTGTTTCATAGACGGCAGAGCCAATCCTTCTATTTTGGTCAAATTGCTCATAATTGATTTGGGCTTCAAACGTAATTCAAACAATTTGTCTATTTCTTTTTTCGTCTCTTTATTCAATTCACATTTCGATTGAGACTCCACATTTTCATGATTGTGACCTTTTTCGGTTCAAAATAATATTATGTCGTTGCTAGATGCATCAAGCAATAAATAAAGTGCAGCTGAACATTGAATTGATAGAGTCTTGACTTTATTACAACGATAATATCGCTTTACACCTTCTTCGGTACAGTGGCATTTGTGATAAGACCATAATTTCTCATTTTTAATGAATTCTTCGGCACTTTCAATGTTCGAAAATTATTTCTCAAATAACTAAATTTTACCTTGCTTGCGCCGTTTTTTAGGCTATACCGTGTCAGCTTCTCTATCCGACTCCGAAGAAGAATGAAACAGCGGAACTTTGTCTCGAACACTCGGCCCTGATAAACATTCATCGGGCATCGTAGTTTACCTAATGGAAATTTGCCACACATACACACACACTGCAATACAACAGATTCAGAAAGGCTGCAAGTTTAAGCGAGAAACAAATGAAGTTTGACGTGGAAGTAGTTTTTTGCGCAAGCGTTTAATATAAATGGATAGCGTCGAGGTATTAAAAAAATTCAAACAAAAATGAAAAATGTCCTAAGAAATCATTCATGATTTATAAATATCTAAGAGCTACTTGCTATTAATAACGAATATCTTAGGTATTGTTTACCATAAAATGATTTAAAAACAAATTAAAATATATATTATCCTAGACATATTTTTGTGGATATTTCTACTATCAATATTAGTTTTATTGAAAAATATTGTACCTGATCTTCTTGCACTAATTTAGTCGTATTTTCCCATGTGAAATATTTCAGTCCCCTTAGTCTTGCTAAATCCATGTAACAATTCTCATCCTCACAATTGTACCTAAAAAAAAACCAAAACAATAACTTCCACAAAAAAATTAATATAACTTACAATTCAAAAACAGCTGCCCAATCAGGTAAAAACAGCAAATGCGTCAATCCCGCTCCATGCATACCAATAAATACATCCGAATTGTGTGTAATTTCCAGTTGCTTCTTAAATTTCAAACTCCTATTATAAACAACTCTTTGTACTAAATATTTTTCATTCTTCTCCAAGGCTTTTATTAGTTTATCCTCGTTTAAGATTCTTCTATATTTTGTATCTCTAGACAGCAATGTTACACGAATTTTGGGATCTTTTCTTTTGTGAAAAGCAATCTTTAATCTGTGTAAGATATGCTTGGAGAAAGCACTGAACAGACCACTCTTCTCACAACCATAGATTATTGGTGTATTGTAATACAAACCAAATATCATTCTGGGCAACAATGGAAAAACCACATTTTTGAAGCACACTGTATCGCCTCTGAAGGTTTTTAAATCCCACAAAGGGTGATCAGTGAATGCTTCCCAGACAGCA
Organism: Limonius californicus; assembly: GCA_014611495.1. NCBI lineage: Eukaryota > Metazoa > Arthropoda > Insecta > Coleoptera > Elateridae > Limonius > Limonius californicus. The sequence continues at coordinate 3,863 of JABXWE010038242.1, forward strand.
TCGAACGCTGAGTAGTACGTGAATGATTCCCATATTAAAACATGAACATCAGTTGAGAACGCCTCCCACTGTGTTGAATTAATGTGTAATGAAGTGTAGAGATTAAAGAAGTCGCAGAAATGATGATACATATTTACTGCTGAAAATAAGGCATGTAGTTAGAATTATCTAATATTTCCCTTATAGCGTGTTCGAAAAAACTGTTGTGCTCACTTGTCTTATATCTGGGACAATCAGGCTTGTGTAGATAGACCTTAGATTGGTGTACAAACAGAAACGGTTTGGTTTTTAATCGTCTTATTGTCTCACTCTGGCGTTCACTGAAAAATAAGTAAGACAGAGTGAGAGTAGCAACTCGAACAGAAAAAAACGCGTGCTCCTTGTTTGTTGTATAAAATATTAAGAGTTTGAGTTTAGTTTTGTTTGTACACCAAGCTGAACAAAACAGGGCGATACACAAGCCTAATTTTTACATAACCTATAATACATTTACAAAGAGCTGTCAATCTACATTAAAATAGTACTTTTATTGGTTAATCTACTACAGAAATATTTAGATTTCCGTGCTGTGATTTTTTGGATTGATATGACTTAGTTTTCCTTTAAATAAGGTTTACAAATTAAGAATTTGCCAGATAAAAATAGTATAACGCAAAGCGTAAGTACACATACTTGCATCAATTTTCATGATAAATGTGGGTTTCTCTATAACTATATCGCAATCGCCTTCATCGATAGGTCTCCTGGATAATCGGGTAAAATACCTCAATTCTGGTCCCCAACTTTGCAAAGCACTTATATGATCTGCTTCTACGTCTAACTTATCTTTATGGAAATCACAGTAGCCTCCTAAGGAACATTATTATCATCTAATACTATCAAAATTGTTCAAATATATCCAAACATTTACCTATTTCTCCCTCCTTTAATACATCCATTTTGTACCTTAAGGGCTCATCGCGTCCCAACAAAGATGTAAAGTTAATCATAATGTTACGGCCTCTACAAAACCTTAAGTGTTCTGAGCATTCCAGCGAACTGTCATGCGGGAAAAATGGTTCGCAGAGTATTTTCATTTCTCGCAGTTGCTGTTTAACATAACCAAAATCGGCTTGTGCGTAAAATGTGTTCTGTTGGTCGAATTTGGTTTTCACCCAACCATTATGGTCTCCAGGACACAAAGGCACTGAGTACTGTTTGTCCCATGAACAATCATATTCATATCCCCAACATTTGTCATGATGGAGAAACTCTTTGTATGGACATTCTGGGTCTTCCTCGCACTTTTGAGATATTTTTGGAAATGTATTGAAATAATACGGTAAGTGTTCATCTGGGAGATTGATTGTAGAAAAATTATCACTATAAACCTGCTGGCATATAATTAAACTAAGTAGAATACTAAGCATGTTAAAACTTTTTTACGATGGAATTTGTGTTTTTTATTACTAAATTAATTTTTTTCCTACTAGTACACATCACTTTCTACTTCGTTCAGATATGTGTCGAAACATCTGTTCCATTAAGTTAATATTTAACGCCCTTGTGCATGCTGATTTTAGAAAGTTAGGTTATATAAATGTCAAATTTTGTAGACCTGTTGTTCCTTTTTAAAAACTGTATATAAGGTGCATTCAAAAAGTTTAAGATGCACAATTAAATTGTTCTATATCCTTGCGATAATTTAATTAGGGAAAATAAAACGATTAAAATGAGGATATTACTATCAACTGCAATTTCTAATATACATTAGTTCTTGATATTAATTTTAAGATCAATGTTTATTTAGGCTGATATAAGGGGTTTTCAAAAAGTTTTCTCTTAATAAGAAGGATTAATGCCATCCTCGTTGTTAAATTATGTTTTACGTGCGGGGACAAATTAATAATACGCTGAAACTGTAGCAGTATATACAGGGCGTCCCATAACTCGCGGTATAACGCCTGTAGCGCTGTTCAGCAGTGCATTCTTCTTCTTCTTTTTTCAGACTCTTGATTTCCCTTTTTCTTTCCATTTATCTCTCTCCTTTGCTAGTCGCTTCCATTTTCTTCCCGCTAGCATTCTTATGTCATCTTCCCAGCGTTTGGGCGGTCTGCCTACACTCCTTTTCCCTACTCTAGGCTGTCAGTGAAGCACTCTGTTTGTCCACCTGTCATCCGCTTGCACTATATGTCCTGTCCAGCTCCATTTCTTACAATGAGACAACAAATGTTGAAGATAAAAAAAACACGAAAAGAAAAGTATTACAAAGCGAATGTGAAGTGAAGAAAAAAGGTACAAAAGTTGGAGAGAAGGGCACAGGGAAGTCACCAAACAAAAAGTTGAAAAAAATGGTAAGTGACTTCTCAGATTCTCATGTGGATTTACCACAGAATATTGTTCATGAGACAAAATTTTTTGATGATCTGACCGATTCTCTGAACGAGTTTCAAGACAATGACGATGTGCTCATGCTATTGGATGACGACGTAATCTATTGTAATGATTATTTGCTTGTCAAATACCCGACCAACAAAAAGACACTTTATTACATCGGCAGAGTGGAATCTTGCAATAATGATGATTCTTTCGTGTTAAATTTTTTGAGAAAGTATGAAAGCGGTTTCCGCTTTCCGGACTTGCAAGATACTTCGACAGTTTTCAGACAAGATTTAGTTTCGAAAATACCTAATCCCGAGGCAGCACCAAGAACTTCCAGGATGTGTTCGCTCTTCAAATTTAATTTCAATTTTGATAATTATAACGTCCAATAAACTTTTTCTAATATACAGTCTTTTATTCCTCTTAAAAATAAATAAGTTCTGAATTTTATTAAACTTGTCCGAAACTATGGGGCAGATTCGGACAAATGCATCTTTTTGGGAAAAATATAACTGAAAGAAAAACCAGTGCATTTTTTTGCTTGAAATAATGCCAAAATGTTGGAAATAGACTAAGGTATCCGTAGCACCTGAATTAGGTCCAAAATTTTCTCTTATCTTTGAAATATTACTGTTTGAAAAAACGTGTCCGAACCTGCCCCACCTTACCCTACTGCAACCAATATATTAAAACGGAGCAAAATTTGGCATAATACATCATGATTTATGATTTATGACTTTATCCACAAAAATACAATCACTCTTGCCTTATTTGATTAAAGATGTACCTAATTATTTAATTGAAACCACAGTGATTACATTTTAAATTATGATTTTATGGGTTTTCTCTAATAATTTATCACGTTATTTGTTAAATTATCACATGATTCCTATAAAATCAAACAAGATAATATCCGTAACACGCAATTTTCTTTTCGTGCCAGGTTCTCTTGGCGTAGCAATTCGATCAAACAAAGTCATGTAAACGTTGCCACAAATAGTAATAATCGTGTAAACGTGTTTGTGAGGGAAGGGTCGTTTATTTTGAAGATATTGTTTTGTAGTTTTTGTGCAGAATGGTAGATGAGAAAATCGACATGAATAACGACAGCGAAACTTATACAACAGCCAGCACAAACGACCCAAAAAATGTCCAAGAGCTTACACAATACGTGAGTAGTTTAAATTTCGGAAATATAACCTCACTTTTTTCAGAAGGTCTAAAATAACTAATTACTCATAAAAATTGTAGGTGCAAAATTTGCTTCAAAGCATTCAAGATAAATTTCAGAATATGTCCGACCAAATATTATCCAGGATCGATGAAATGGGAAATAGAATCGACGACTTGGAAAAAAATATAGGCGATCTTATGACGCAAGCCGGCGTTGAAGGTTCGGAGAAATAAAAGCCTTTGTTATGTATATTTCTTGTAATTTAAACATGTATAACACCTATCAATAGGCTATTATTTATAATTGCGTAGTCATATTATAAGCTGAATGGATATTTATACACAAAATTTTAAGTTTATTCACTTCTAGTATTATGGTTAAGGTAATGTATACTTGTTTTAGAATAAAATAAGTCAAATTCATAATAAGTAATAAAAAGTACATATTATTTGAGGTATTTTCGGGCAATGAAAGGTGAAGGCTTCTCTTCCGATTGTTCGGTATTATCCGAGGAGTTACCGTGATCACTGTGCGATTCTGTGGTATCAGATAAATCGTTGTTTGCCGAATCTAAAGTTTCAACACTTCTAGAAATTGCTGGTTTGGGTTTTGTCTGAGCACCAGTGGGTATTCCTGGAGACGATTGCTTTCTCTGCGATGTAGAAAATATTGTGTTAATTGAGCCCAGTGATTGTGAAGTTCTAAATGGTGAACGTTTTGTTTTCGATCCAGGATGTGTTGCATCAGGCATCTGTAAAAACTTCTTAAATTCCTGAAAAAATAAATATAAGAAAAGAACTACACAAAAAGATTTTTCAATGCTCGTTACCACTTCCTTGCTTTCCCTTATTTCATGAAAGGCCTGTTGTATTATAATTAATGTAACTATATTTAATAGACAATGAGTATTAATCTATGATTACCTGCAAATCGTCTTCTTCATCAATTGAATTAATATCCTGATAAGCTTTTGTCATTTGCTCAAGAGCTTTAGCATGAAAACCCATTTCTGCAGCGATAAAATCTAGCAAAATTCCTTTGATATCGTGAAGCTTCTGTCTTTCAAATGTTGTAACTTTTTCTTCTAAAGTATGTACTGTTCTTGATACTTCTGCAGTTGCTTTAACCAATTCTGTTTCTGCTTGGATCTGTTAAAAAAAATCCTGGCTGAACATTTACCTATTTATTTGCAGGAAGTTCTTAATGATTTTTTATTACAATTTGTGATAAAATACATGCACACGTGACCATATTAAATAAATTTTATTGTTCTATTCTCCATCAATAATATTTATACTGGAAGAACTTGTTCAGGGTTCCCAACAGTCATGAAATTCGGTTTTTCTGATATACTTTGCGCTTAGCACTATACAAAATATAACATTAAGTCAATAAAAATTTGAAGGTAATTGTAGATGCTGTTTATGATACATATTTAACTACTATTATGGAGCAACTGAAGCTATTTGAGTTGAGGTTTTAGAAAGAAGAGGGAAGACAAGTTCAATTTAGGTTCATTCATTTGTGTTTGTTTCCAAAAAGTTTAACTTAAAATATTAATGTTTAGTTTTAAGTATTTGTATTAGGTTGGGGATGGCTCAGTGGTAAGAGAGCCAAACTGTGGATGTAATAGTCCAAACGCTTCCCGGTTCGAATCATTTCCTTTTTTAATTCTCTGGATGGTGGTACTAGGTCCCGGTCTCCACTTACCATTGGGGATCAAATTAATGGCACTCCTCGTGTTACGATCGCATTAGAGGAGTTACAAGATCATAAACAAAAACATTCACACACACCAGGCAAATCAAGCATGGTTTCGCACCAACATGGTAACCTGAAGAGTTGTGCATGGCAAAAACTAACTTAGCCTTGCCCCACACCAAAGGCGATGGGCCTATAAGGTCTGTGAAAGTTTCATAATAATAATAATAATTTAAGTATGTGTATTAGCCGTAACATGAAGTGTGTATTTTGGAATCTTTGATCATATTGTTTTACATTTAAGTTTATCTTTTTTCCCCAAAGAATATGAACCGTGTATTTTTGCATCTTTAAAATAAATACCAAATATAGAGCGTCTCACGGTGGAAATATAGTACAGGCCTTATGGGCTATGCAAACCTTATGGGACTAGACCCTACTATGTTGCCAAATATAAGCGCCTGAACTGCAATGTAAGTTTGCTTAAATGAAGTAGATCCAGGCGTTCTCAAAAGATATAGCATTTAGGACAATGTAAAATTGCTTTAGAAAGAAAGAAGTGCCTTAAAAATGTTTTTAATAAAAATGCTTTGTTTTATCAAGTTTTAATATCCATCTTGTTTTCAAAAGTGGTATCTACGAGCCTAAAATCATACTAGTTCGCCTTCAAAGATTTAGTATAGTTCGTTCTTCACTCTATTAATATATTCTGTAGTATTTTGAAATAGAGACACGTGAATTAATTATATTTAATCGCAGTATAATAAACTTAGCATTGCGCTTGCTTATTCTACGATTATATTATTTATTTTGAACTAAAACAAAAAAATATAAACGGGCGAACTAGTATGATTTAGGGCTCATATACTTTATAAGTGATTCATAACTTTCTGTTGCTTTTCTTATTTTACATTCCTTATTCAGTAGCACTGCAAATTAGTATACAAAATATGTGTAAGGCCTATATGACATGGCACAAAATTTTGTTCAATGAGTTTTTACAAAATTTTGTGCCGTGTCATGCAGCAAAATTTTGTAGCTCTTGCTCTAAAGTCTACAGAATTATGTTTAGAAACAAGGTCAAATCGATGCGCAAATGAGCACTTTCTAGTGTCCATCAATGATCACCGAGGGCAAAGACGTAAATGTTTTACCATGTGTACCACCTAAAATCTCTCAACCCTAGCCATTCTACACAAACTTAATGTAACTAATAAACAAAAAATAACCTTCCCGAAAGCGCAAAAATAATACAAACCACGAAAAGATAAACATTCGAGGTTATGTAAAAAAAAGTAAACAATTATTATTAAACCTTGATTGATTTCTACCTTATCTACAGTAACATTAGAGTTTTCTCACAGATGTCACCGTAATTTGTACGTATTTGCGCATCTTCATAGACAGAATTTTGTAGAAATTTCTGTTCCGTGTAATATGTGTTTTGCACTGTGAACAAAATTCTGTGCCGTGTCATACAGGCCTAGGGAGTAACAGAAATTGATATAGATATAGTATACAGGGTTTTCATTTGAAAACTTCCCACCTTGAATAACTCTTTAATTAGTAAACTTATCACAAATCGCTGAAACACGTCGATTTTAGTTTGGAGGGGGACATTTAATGACATATTCTAATCAGTTGGAAAACTTTCACCCCCACCCCCAACCACCCACACTCCAAAATTTTAAATGGCACTACCCCATGTGTGATATATCATTTTAAAGGGTATTAAATTCTCAATCTTTTACATCAAAGAAAATTAAAATCGGCCGATCCGTTCGCGAATTAGAGACAAAAATGTATTTAATTTAAACATTTAATTTCTTTATTAAGTAATTCAACTTATCAAATTCTCAAACTGTATTCCATTGTTATTTTACTTATTATTATTGTTATTTAACGATAAGGCAATATAATTTCTTTATCATTGTGTTTATCTGTTTTCTTGTCTATCCTCATCTGTCTGACCATTCAAAATTTCAGATTATGTCAAACCAATTTCAAATTGAAACAAACGGATTAATATCAAGTTAGCAGAGCTATTTAATTTATAAATTTGTTTTATGCCGTAGTATTTTAATATGACATTAGTTGTTTCCAACTTAAGTCGAGAAGGTGTACTTTTAAAAATGGTTTACACCTTAGCTGAAAGGACAGAAATAATTTTGACTTATGGCCATGAAGATCAATGCGCTCGTAGAACTGCGGTTATTTTTAATGAGAGACATCGTGACAAAAAAATTTCTCATCGATACGTTATCGACTTGGTGCAGAAATTTGTAGAAACTGGTTCGGTAAATAATAAGAAAAGAAATGAACCAAGAGTTTTAAATGAAGCCGCACACATTGACGTTCTGGGTCATTTTGCGATAAATCCAAGCACCTCGATTCCTACAGTTTCCAAGCAAACTAATAATTTCCATTGGGTCCGTGCACAAAGTACTGAAATCGAACAAATTCTTTCCTTACAAAATTCAAAATTATCACCAATTGAGCGAAGACGATAACGACAGAAGGATCGAATTTTGTGAGGAAATGACTCGAAAAATTCAAAATGACCCATCTCTGTTAAGAAATATTTGCTTCAGCGATGAATCCACATTTTTTTGAATGGATCAGTTAATAAACATAACTGCAGATACTGGGACAATCAAAATCCGCATGTGTTTCGTGAGGGCCATACGCAGTTTCCTCAAAAAGTTAATGTTTGGGCTGGTATTCTAGGAAATGACATCATTGGACCGATTTTTATTGAAGGTAACTTAACTGGACCAAAATACGTTGATCTTTTAGAAAATACCATTGATCCGCTTATTACACAATCATTGGAAAATCAAGTTGACGCAGAAGAGAACATGATTCTTGACGAGCAGAATCTGTATTTTCAGCATGATGGAGCACCTCCTCATTACGTTTTATCGGCGAGGGAATTCTTGGATCGTCGATTTCCGGGAAAATGGATTGGTAGAAGAGGTGCTCTGGAATGGCCGGCACGATCTCCGGATCTCTCACCACTTGATTTTTTTCTGTGGGGTCATTTAAAAACGCAAGTCTACAAAACTCCGCCGGAAAATATTTATGAGTTAAGAAATAGAATTAACGAAGAATGCAGACGGATTACCCATGAAACATTTCAACGTGTGCGAGAAGAATTTGAAAATAGATTATATTATTGCTTAAATAATAATGGCGCACAATTTGAATATTTGATAAATTGAATTACTTAGTATAGTACATTTATTTTGTAAACTCTTGTTAATTTATAAGCAGTAAAAGTTTATTTTGTATTTGATACTGTTGTAGTTAATTATTTGCAACTATCGTGTTCATAAAATGGAGATTTTTACAGTATCGATAGTGCTATGAACGTTTTGCAGTTGACCGTCTGGTTTAATACATTTTTGTCTCTAATTCGCGAACGGATCGGCCGATTTTAATTTTCTTTGATGTAAAAGAGAATTTAATACCCTTTAAAATGATATATCACACATGGGGTAGTGCCATTTAAAATTTTGGAGTGTGGGTGGTTGGGGGTGGGGGTGAAAGTTTTCCAACTGATTAGAATATGTCATTAAATGTCCCCCTCCAAACTAAAATCGACGTGTTTCAGCGATTTGTGATAAGTTTACTAATTAAAGAGTTATTCAAGGTGGGAAGTTTTCAAATGAAAACCCTGTATGTATTTTTTTTAATATGTAGTTCTAGGTATCTGTTATTAATTTTTAATTATTGTTTTCCAATAAACAATGGTTTTTTTTGCTTTTTGCTCAAAATACTTTAGTTATGGAAAAGCGTGGGGGCTATTAATTTAACCTCATCAAATCGAAGATTTGTTTCTGTACTAATTAAATTATTATCATTATTAAAAATATGTAATATAATAAGACTATTGCTCAAAAACTATTAATTTTCTTGTGTCTGTATTGTGATTTGCATTTGGTAGTTTGGAAACCGCTGGGAAAGGATGTCCAGCAAAACTATTAAATAGTAGTTATCATCGATAAGCGGCTTGTACAACAAAAGGCGGATTACATTATGATTGACAGGTGCTGAGTATCTTCAAAGCAATTTTAAGTAAAAGTTTTGCAACACTGATGTTTATAAGAACGTACACTATACTCTCGTTTTGAGACACTTTATACAGTTCCCGCCATGAGTGTTGCAGCCTAGCGACTTAAAGCAGAACTGTAGTAGGAGAAAGACTGGTTGGTCAGTAGTCTCAAAACATTTAGTTTCCGACCATTTTAGTATTTTAACCGCTGTTGTCATGAATTAATTAAAAAAAGACTATTGCAGGCATTGTTTACACTTTGATAATGAAATAACACTTATATTATTTCGTTATTATTAAAGCGTAAACAATGTCTGCAATAGTATTTTTTTATAAAATTTTCTGTTAAATAGCACAAGCTATTTAGTGAGGTACGTTCAGTTAATTATAGAATGTTTGCATCATTTGCCATTTAAAATTATTTGTTTACTTATTTCTACAAATTCTTAGTGATTAACATTGCTGCGTAAATACTGTTATAATCGGCTTGAAACTGTGAAAGTTGATTGCTATGCGGCGTAATGGGTAATTAGTGGAGGATTACGTATAAAATAGTATTAAAATGGTGTAATTGTAGAATATGTTCCCATTTTCCCTTTGAATTCGGGGACGCAAAGAAGCCTTGGCTTTCTGAAATTTTTTAGTTAGTGAAGTTAGCGAAGAAATGCCGGGAAAAGTTTTAAATGAACATTGCCAACGGTTTGTGTTAAATCTTATAGAATATTTCGAGCGAGAGAATGATAACATGGGTCCATGAATTAACATCTCCGCAGTGCAACAACGGGTTGCTGATGCACTCAAGATTAGCAGAAGTACCGTCAAGAGAATTGTTAAAAATGAAAACGATGGACTACCTTTAACTAGTACGATTAAGAGGTCTCGTTCTAAAAGCAAAACTGAAGATCTCCCCGACTCAACCAAAGCGGAAGTGCGAGATGTGGTATATCATTTATATGCGGAGAGAAAACCGGTGACAATCGAATCGCTCCAAAATGAATTAAAAGAAAAGGCTCTATTAGAAACGTCGCAAACAAGTTTGCGGCGTCTTCTAAAATGTATTGGCTTTAAGTACAGAAAAGAGATAATCGAAGGGCTTTATGTGAAAAAACCAGCGTAACTTGTATGCGAACTGCATTTTTAAGGACCTGCATGCGAAATATAGAGTCCACAGCCCCCTTGCAAGTGGTTTTTACTGATGAAACCTGGATTTTTGCTAGAGGCTCAAAGAAGAGGTCGTGGCAAGACGAAAGTGTAAAAAGTGTGAAAAATCCACATTCTGCTTCCGAAGGAAAAAGATATATTGTGCTCCAGGACCTTCGTTAATCGTTTTAGATAATTCATCTTACCATAGTCGAGTAATCGAGCCACAACCAACATCAAATTGGACGAAAGATGCAATAAAACAATGGTTGCACAAAAACAATATTGGGTTTCCAGAATATTGTCTAAAAAATGAATTATAGGAATTGGCAATGCGCAATAGACGACCAAAATGATATTTTGTAGACGGATTGATTCAACAGCACGGGCCGTGCCGTGAGCCGTATCATCGCCATTTTAATGTAATTGAAAACAATTGGGGTATCTGCAAAGAATATTATGACACGCATATACGTTGCGATCGATTCGGGGAGGAATATGTATTGAACATGTGGCAAGAATCTGTTAACCAAGCGTCGAGTGATACGTGGGCGAATACGGTACGACATACACAAGATATTATCAAACAAGGCTGGGAACGTGAAATCGTAAGGGACGAAATACCCCGATGGGTACTTGAATGAGTGCGTTGGGTATAGAGTTTGCAGTTGTTTTCTTAAGTAAAGCGCTAGGCGGGTAAGCTTCAACACTCGTGGCGGCTACCATAACAATGGTTTCCAAACTTTTTTGGTTCCCGGTGCCCTTAATGTATCAGAATTATTCCGAGGCGTCCTAAGTCAAAACATTGGTCTAACTAACGCAGTTGCAGTGTGCAGTTGATGCGAATACTTTAGATTAAAAATATAATAATAAATGAAACACGTATTTCAAATTCACATACAATTTATTGAACAGACTCATCATTAAAATAATTAATGGGATGAATGAGCTTGTTGTTCACCACACAACTTCTTAAATCTCGGAATCAAACTGGATATAGCTACCCTCATTTTCTGTTCCACGTTAATTTTCGCACAATATTTACTCTTTATTACAGCGATCGCCGAAAACCCAGCCTCGCACAAGTAGGATGTCACAAATGGAATTAAGGTTCGTTGAGCTTTGCCACTTAGCAGCGGATATTAATCTTTTATTAATATCCAAAAGTCAGTAAGTTCCATGCTGCTAAATTTTGTCTTCAATGTATTGTCGCAAGACAACTGAATAAGATTTTCTTCTTCTAAAGAAGTAAATTCAGATGGAGCTTTGGCTCTAAATGGGTCTTGAATCCATGCGAATTTGTCGATATTATCTGCTTGAAAGTATTTTTCGTACCATTTGATAAGCTGTGATAGGTGATCTTCAAAAACAGATTTTATATTGCCATTTATATAAGACAAATCAACAACAAGGGAAAACAGTCATTGATACCACCTTCATTCATTTTTCTTTTCCATAGTTGTAATTTTTTTCTGAAAGCTGAAATCTTCTCGGTCAATTTCAAAATGTGCATGTTGCGTCCTTTGCAGGCAGAGATTCAACGCATTTAACGTTTCAAAGATATCGCATAAGTATGCTAGTTTAACCAAAAAATCCGTTTCCACCAAGTGTTTGGCATACTCGTGTTTTTCTTCTTCAAGAAAAGTGTATATTTATTGTGGTAATTGGAATGTACGAGACAATACATTGCCACGAGAGAGGCATCGTGATTGGCAGTAGTATAACAAAGACTCGTATTCGGCTCCCATATCCTCACACAATTTTTTGAAAAACCTTGCTTTCACTGGCCGTGTTTTTATATAGTTTACTATATTCACACACGTGCTAAGACTAGATTCAGTGGAAGACTCAAATACTTTGGTGCCAGTGTTTTCTGTAAATGATGCAATGGGTCCATACTGAATCTGGAGCTTTGTTTCGAATAAGCGCCTGCAATCCTCCATAACGGCCGGACATCGAACGACCACCGTCAGTACAAACACCAACGCACTTTGTCCACTTCAAATTATTTCCAAACATAAATGTGTTCAGGATCTCAAACAAGCCTTAGGCCTTTGTACTTGCAGCGATACTTTCACTAAAGAGTAGGTCCTCCACAATGGAATTACCATCTAAGAGCCGTACCTAACAAATCAAGTGTGCATCCTTATTATTGTCTGTGGCCTCATCCAGCTGCAACCCAAATTCATTCCCTTTTAATTTTTCATTTAATTGATTACTGAGATCCTTCGCCATGTGCTGCGACTGATGGTACTGGTAGATAAAGGTACATTTGAAAGCAGTTTCCCCGCAGACTCATCATAATATTCACCAAATCTACAGCAGCCGGTAGAATTACTATGGTATGATATGCGATGCTATGGGGTTTTTACACTTCGCATTTCGCAACTCTATATGCAACCTTGTGTGACGCTAGCAAAGCGTTGTTTGGTATTGACAAATGCTTAGAAGAGGTACCTTTCTGTTGTTCTAATTCTATTAACTTTCTCGGAAAGAAGTTGAGAGATTTACCAACAAAGTTTAAATGATTGGCTTCTAAGTGGCGTCTTAATTACTTGGAAGCATACATTCTGGTGCCAAAACTTTCAGACCCAATACATAGGTACTGTGGTCTCTCTTCAACGGTGCCATTTGTTGATGTAAAGCCAAAATGCAAATAACTGTCGTCATATTTACGATATTTTCGCTTCCTCACACCCCTGCCACTAGTTTGTGGTGCGTTCTCTTTATTTTCAGTACGACTATCTTGCTTATTTAAGTTCAACAAAAACTTGTCCATTTTTAGGGTAATTAGAACAACAACTTTTAAGAGTTAGCTTAGTCACCACACTATTAGGTTGGTTCAATATTCGATGAAACAAGGCCGCAGACATGTGGACATAACATAAGTCAATGGATTTGTATTCGTCTCTGGATCCGTTACTGTTGCAAAAGATGTCTCTAAATGGAATATTTTCGCGGCGCCCCTGTAGCACAGCCGCGCCGGCCCAGAGCACCGCAGTGCACAGTTTGGGAATCACTGCTCTATGGGAAAACATTCTTAAGTTGCTAAAAAGTTCTTGAAAATAAGTTAAAATTAGTGTCATCTATTGTGCGACCATCCTACATACTGGGTTTTTTAAATAGCAGACAATATATACAGAATAGTAATTATATGAAAAAATTATCGACAAAATGATAAGAACTGATGATGAAAAATTGCCAAAAATAGGTTAAAATCAACCCATGTTTATGTGGACATAATGTAGTTAAATCTTTTCGCCTTTTTACAAACTACCATCCTTTAAACATATAATGCACGCAACTATCTAATTTTCGTGAGATCGAAACAATATCCATTTATTTTGTCTTATGGTAAACGCAATGCCGGATTAAACTGGGAACAAATGCTTTAGGGCCCAACCGTTGGAAGGGCCAGAAAATTTTTAAAAGCATAAAATATATTTAATAATATAACAGTAATGTAATTACAAATAATTAACATTAATAAATTATATAAATGTCATAAATTATTTATTTGTTGAAATGACTGCGCGAACGAGATTAATTAAGACTGAAAAAGGGGATTTACGAGACTCCAATTCAGGGGATTCCCCGCACTATAGAATTTTTCGTGTGTCCCAGCCAGGCCAGCGACGTTCATTAAACAGAGAGATATATCTTCTTGTGAGGAGTAGTGTAGTTCATGGTGCTTATACTGTTATACATTGAATATTATTTAGAATAGTTTGAAATTCGGTACGTTCATTTCACATTATTATATTATTCTTATATTTATAGTATTATTTTTTTTTGGTAAGTTATTATTCTTGTATTATTCGAGAATCACAAATGATTCAATTCCCAAGGAACATACACTCGTGTACTCCGTTGAGGTAAATGCATAGTGATGCATTTGACTAGAATTCAGCAATTATTTTTATGTCCAATAATCGTTGGGCGGTTAGTCCGATTTTATGTGGTTTTATATCCGATTATAACATTGCTAATTATTATTTCGTGATATCAAAGTTTATTACGTGTTTTCTTCTGTTTATCATTCTTGTATATGGTTCTGTTTGTTATATATTTGTTTACATAGCATTGTGATACAAGAAATGGTTAAAACTACCATGAAACTTCAAATAGATACCGACTTTATACTTTCATTTGCGATTGCGATTCATAAAACGTCCGCCTGACAATTAAAACACTTGCAAGGTCGTTAAAAGTCATAAATAATAATTAAAATACTGGTGTTTTGTATTTAGATTTCTGGCAGTTATGTATTGTGCGTTTAGTCCAGAGGTGTAAGCAGAAAATATGTTTTGCCTGAACTCAAACAGTTGAGCTCTTAAAAAAAAAAGAAACACAACGACCTTGTGACATACACGTTGGTGTCGTGTGCCGAGTATTGTCCGTGCCTCTACCTGCGGCCGCCCGCTATCCGTAGGAGCACAGCTTTCAGTGAGATATCATTTTGTGTTCATTTTGGTTTAATTTTTGTTGTTGATTTACGAAAAAGTAACTATTATTTTCTCTGTGATTTTCTTTGGTGCGTTTAAACTGGAATAAGTTCCCTTTCCAAATCTTTACGGGAACGACATCTCGGCTTACTTTCACCCCTGGTTTAGTCACACTTGGTGAGGGAAATGAATTTATGGAATGCACATTTCTGGATACCCTTCGAAAACTGCGACATTGTTGACATGATTTTTATTTACTAATATTAGTGTTGATGTGATGCTGGTAATCTAAGCACTATGTTTGACGAAACAAAGTGTAATCTAATAGAAGCGACATCATTTTGAATACATCTTCAACAGAAACTACCTGCACTCGGCGATTGCTATGCTTATCACCTGTTTCTTTTGTCAGTTGTAATCAGAAAAACAAAACTAAAAATACCAGTGGTGGAAGTTGAAGATTGAGGCATACAATGCAGATACATATTCACAGTTTTGTTACAGAAATTGTTGCCAATTACTTTCAGTGATAACATTATATTCTTAGTAGTTTAATGTATGTAATTTTTGTTTATGTTTTTACAAACATCGAATCGCAATGCATCAATGAAAAACAGTGTTACGCAGTGGACTTGTTTGCTAGTATGGATTTATGTACATATATGTATGTGTAATTTAGTTAAAAAATATATAACTCCTGCTCTATTTAATATGATACGATTGTTATTTAACGAGAAGTTGAAGGTACTATAAAAAGCATTTCTGAAATTAGGTTTCATAGCAGGTAATTTATAATATGTATAACACACAACTATTAATAACATTTTTAATTAAACATACTATATAATTTTGATAATATCGTAATATTTTTATTTTTTTTTATATACAGTGTGTCTCACTGTAGACTGCACCACCCCAGTATTTTATTTATATATTATCGATTCAAAAAATTTCTTTTTTCTTTTTACAACAAAATTTTGTTAATAAAAGTTGTTCAGAATCGCCCAAATAAGCTAAATCCAAAATTTCATTACAATCAAAAAATATTGAAAATTTTTTTTCTAAAAAATTCAAGTCCAAGATGAATTTTTTAGAAAAAAAAA
>JABXWE010038243.1:0-17071 GCA_014611495.1 Limonius californicus
GCTACCAAATTATAATCATTTAACCATTTTGCGTGCATTTTGTCCGCTTCTTTAATTTAATTAAATGCCTTTTTAAACTCAACTCTAATTTTATTTTGATCTTTGTTAAAAGTAATGTGAAGATTTCTGTAAGGACAGCGGAGAGTGATTGTTGGACCGTTTTGTTTACGGGGCGAGTAAATACACATTTTTTTTATTAGGAATAATTGTGTGAACTGGTAAGGTCCATCACGCACAACTTTCGGATTGGTCGTTCAAAGTAACGTGGAGCTTAGGCAGTGCCGGATCTAGTGATATTCCCATTGACGCCCTCACTTATTACGACTTTATCCCTAATTTGATCAGATTTAAGCGGGGTGTATTTTACAAAATGACTGCCCCCCCCACCCTCCTCCTCTGAGCTACTCGTATATGTCACAATTCCTTTTAAGCCCGTGGCAATCTTCTTTATCCTTATCATTTACAACGATTACAAACACTGCAGGAAAACTTTTATCCTCCACGTCTAAATTTTTCTACTTGATTGCTCCAAATATCTGCTGCTGAACTATATTTCCTACCCCTGTGTTAGTTGCTTGCTTGCTTGCTTTGAAAGGGCGAGATCTAGGAAGCGGTTTACTGACGAAGCTGGATTCGCCAAGATGGCGTTGTTAATTTACATAACACTCATGATTGAACTGACCAGAATCCACACACTTTTACCAACGACAATTTAGTATTAATGTATAGGCAGATGTGGCCGACGACAGTTGGACCTTTTTTTCTAGAACGAAGGTTAACAAGTGACTTAAATGAACATTTTTTAAAAACTGACAAAAACATTTTCGTTGGATGAACAAATGAATCGCCAATATTAACAAAACACAAAGTTCATCGTCCGGGAATTCTGTGACGTTTAGCATGAAAAGTTACCTTATTTAGATCCTAGTTGAGTTATGTCATTAGTACATATAATAGTGGTACATTATGAATCCACCACTTTAAATTATTTTAAAAATTGATTTAAACTGGAAAATAACGCCCAGAGGCTTTTAATCAAGAACAAGCCACACAAACTAATTTTTAAATGCGACATAATATATAATGCAAAGGTATCTGCAACGCAATTCTGATTTCCTTTTATGTGCATCTAACCTCATTTTCGATTTTAACATATCGCACTAAGTTAATTGGCACACGAAAATCACAACTTTTTAAAAAATTATTTATGGAAACTCTTAAAGTGAACGATTTCTTCAAAACGGTACTCCGTTTACAAGGAGCAGTATTCCAAGCAGTGACTAAAACTAAAAGTTTTAATAGTTGAATAAATTATTTTTTTATACAAATTCTAATAATTTCGTTGGAAAAAGCAAGGTTTTCGACTGGGCCTTTATGTAGGGGATGCTGCCTATTATAATTTTTACTCAAATATATTCTCAATCAACAGAAATATTACACTGATTCATCTTAGCAAATGCACCCTGTATACGAGAAAGCGGAAAAAAAGATAAAAGTATATAAGTATCGATATTGTCAACGTGTAAAAAATAATAATAAGAGATTTAACGAACTAATAAACTATCAATTGCAACCAAAAATAAGAAGGTCTGCGTGAAATTGTTAATATTTTTTTTTTATTTGCATTGCTTGCTTGCTTTGCTTGCTTTGAAAGAGCGAGATCTAGGACGCGGTTTTCCAAGCATCTCTATGCACTTAGGCCATTTTGGCCCATTGTACACCCTAACTAAGAATTTTGCCTATCTGGGGTAATTCCAACTCCAGTAGTGATTTTTAACGTGTCACACATCGCAGTGGCACGGGACCTACGGCTTTACTTCTTATCCGACAGAAGGCGCATTTACAGATTTTTCCCCGCTAGAAAAATCTCGCCGACCTCAGCCAGGTTTGAACACGCGTCCCTCGGATCTAAAGGCAAACGCGCTAACCACTAGACCACCGAGGCCGAAGAAAGTGAGAAGTTTTGAGTTCAGACGAAGTTTCCTGCGTTGGACTGCCTTAGCGGAAATTTGGCGCTAAGGATTCTTTCGGTTTAAAATTCATATCTCAGCACTGGAGTGAGAGAATTGCAAATTTCAAAAAGCATCTGATTCACAATTACAGTATCTACAAATTTAATTCTATGATATTTTTCAATCGGTGCAGTCCTTTTCGACCTACAGGCGTTAAAAGTTGAGGGTTGTCAACTTTTGAGCTAAGTTTGTAAAAATCGCCCATCTTTGACGGGTGATTGCGGCTGAACGGCTAAACATATTTCAATGTTTCAAACGCCATTGGACGCATAATTTAATGCTCTTTAGAAAAGAAGAGAGTAAAATTTTCTGTAGGATAAGTACTTTTCGAGTTATAAGCGAAATTTTCAAAAAAGTGCAAAAAATTTGCGCTTTTTAGGCTCTCAAATCTGAAGCACAACCTAGAAACCGTCGCAAACTCATATACCCGTTATTCAGGACCCCTTAAAGGGGTTAAAACAATTTCCAGCTCTCGAGCAATTTTTAGGGGCTAGACCCCTTTTTAGCACTTATATGCCTGGGCTATTGTCTTTATTTTTTTAAAAAACACAGTAATTACCCAACGTTTCGACTGTAGATACCTAACAGTCGAAACGTTGTGTAATTACTGTGTTTTTTAAAAAATAAAGACAATGGAAGTCCAAACTACTGATTTTATTTTAACCACATCATTGTCTACCACATTCAAACGGAGTATCACTGGGCAATTTTTGAATTTAATTCATTTAAATTACCATGGTGGAGACTGCATTTTTCCGGCGTTACTGCAGAAATGTGAAGAGGACTTGCTGCTTACAATCAGTAAATTAAGTACATAAGCTAGTTACCATCCTAAGTGTATACCTACAACATGCAGAGAGACTAATATGGTCTTCATAGCTAAAGAAGGAGAGCGCTCCAACACCCAACCCAAGTCGTACAGACCCATAAACCTAACCTCCTTCCTGCTAAAAAGTACTACTCGACCAGTACTTAACACGTGAGAATATTCCAAACTGGTCGCTTCACTCCAACCAACATGCCTACCGAAAGGCAAAAACAAGTATTTAACGGCTCTGCAGAGTCTCGTCAAGAGACTAGAGAAGACATACTCGTATATGGCAAGGAAATAGCTCTCTGTGCTTTCGTCGCTATTGAAGGTGTATTCGATAACACCTCCTTCGAATCCTTAGACAGGGCTGTCATAAAAAAGGGTTTTAATCCTTCAACCACCAAATGGATTAAAGCCATGCTGGTAAGAAGAAACACATATCTAAATTACAAAAGAAAGCAGTGGTAGCAACCCAAACATGCCGTAGGCTTCTAGGTAGGAACTGGGGTCTAAAACCGCAAATAACCCATTGGTCATATGTGGCTGTTGTAAGATTCACGATCACCTATGCATCGCTAGTGGGGTGGCCAGAATCTAAATAAGTTACTACTCAGTTACAGCTAGATAAGGTACGACGGTTCACCTGCCTGAGTATAACAGTTGCGATGAGCACGTATCCAACTGGGGCTACGGAGGCTGTTGGGTGTACTAATGCCCCTTCCTCTACAGATTCAAGAGGAGGCACATGCGCTGGCGCTGACGCTACGAAGGACAAACAAACTCAAACCAGGAAACCTGATAGACCACTTAGAAATTCTGAGACTGGCCCACCTTGAATGAACGGCCTACGCCGTTTTGAATTTTATGTCAATAAAATACTGCTTCGACCTACCATTCACAGTGATCATTCCAGACCGGAGAGTATGGACCTCCGGAGAAGAAAGAAGAAAATGGAGCCACTGGATCTGGGGTTTATGGTATCTGTTGCCAAATTTTGAAACACCCTGGTGCCAGGAGCACCATCTTCTAAGCTGACATATTTCAGTGAATCTCTGTATAAGAGCAAACTTTAGGTAAGGTTGTAAAAATGCAGCAATTGACATCCTCAAAATCAGCCAAGCGCCAATAAAGGCTTTAAAACCATATGCATCTAAGCTTGTCTGGGAGTGCCTGGGTAACATCAAGCAACTGACTAACAATAACCACGTAACTGTACGGTGGGTTCCAGGGCACGAGGGTATTCTATGCAAAGAAAAGCCCTACGAACTCAACATGATCTCGGATTTTATGATACTAACCAGGAGCAATACAGTCAACTAAAATCCACCTTGCAAGGTCCAGACATTAAGGCCAGGGTTCGAGCAGCTGTAAACGAAGAAGGAAGGTTAAATAAGCCTAGGCGCTACCTGTTTTAAATTATCCTGCGTCCTTGAAGATAACACAATATAAAACAGGAACCTTCCTGGAGTTCGAACTTACCTTGCTTCGGCATTTGCTCAATTTGTAATTGATACAAGAGAAGGGATATAAGACAACAATACACAATAAAACACGACAACATCAAGTTACCAAACTTTAATTTCCTCCCAATAAAACCAATCACGCAGAACACAACCCAGCATGAATTAACACAAAAATATATATATATATATACCTATACAGTGCGGTCGTAAAATGTTCTCCACCCCCCCCCCCCTGCTAACTTTTGAACTGCTTGATATTTTTTTTTTAATTTTGTGTACTTTAATGAGTGGCTAAATACTACTTTTTAGCCCATATTTATATTTTATAACTTTCAAAATGGCGGCTAGGCCCCATCTTGAACTATTTTTTTTAAACGCAATGGAGGTCGAGTGCCACCTCATTTGAAAGGTATTTTAATTCTGCGTCGGATCCTTGAGTTTCATAAAAAGATATTCGTCCAGAAACAAACGATAGCTGATTGAAAATAACAAGTTTATGGAAAAAAGAAGGCACCCGGAAAATTTTGCGATTTTCGGTACGGATATGTTGTTGGCCTCATCGTACCGTTCGGCCGCCCTTCGGGGTTGTTAGAACAGGCCGTCGATGCGCCATACTTATGCGAACAGATTGAGCTCGTGACCGACCCGCTGCGATGACGTGGACACGTACTGGACGTCGATTCGTGTTTCGACTTTGGACACCCCTGGCCGCCTAACTACTAAAACTGGCGAAAGGAACTTCCTCAAAGAGAAACAAGTTTACGGAAAAAAGAAGAAACCCGGAAAATTTTTGCGATTTGCAATTCTATGAGAACTCAAAAATAATGAATGCCACGCCAAATCAAATCGCCATTTCCTAAACTGGAAATATACAAATGGATGAAACGAAATTCAAACAAGGCCAAAATTGAATTAACCAAAAGCGAAAAGTATGCAATCCAAAAGTCTATCTTGAAAATTAAATAAAAAACAAGTAGGCGTAAGGAGTCGCAGGTTCATAATTATTTCGCAAAAAAATAAGCTTTATAAATAACGGAATCTTGAATTCCACGGCACTGCAAACTTTTGGAAGATTTTTTATTTACATCTACTCAGTTTGGATACATGATTATAACACTAAAATGTAAGTGGGTAGGTTTCGACTCAGGCAGATACGCTTTAGCTTAAAAATAAACAGTGTAATAAATTAAATAATAATACCTACTTAACACTTAACACCATACATTTTCACGCGTCGCCACTGCTTCTCCCAATTAAAAAATTGTTAGTGGCTGTAAGAACGATGCTAAGACAAACATCCAGTTCCTACAATATGCTCTCACCTTATTTTCAATTATTGTATTCATTAATCTTGTAAAAACCACCAGAAGCTAAATTGCAGGTACTTTTTAAAGTAGTGGACAAATATCAGAACCAAATGCTGCTACGTTTAAATGCCGTTTATATTTTGTATCAAAACTTCGAAACCTACATACTTGTTGCCGTTAAAATTCCATTAGACCGATCGATGTTTGTTGAATAATGTTGGTAAGACGTTGCAAAAATTCAGCATCAAAAAGTGCTGTGCGATTATAATCTCGCCTTTTATATTAAGCCCTAAACAAAGAGCACTTGATTACCTACACACCGTTTAAAAAACAAAGCAGGAAAGCGTCTCTTTGTACTTGGATTTCCTTTTAGTACTGCATCTAAAATGTATAAATTTCCCTGCGTAAAAGAGAAAGTAAGCCTCTTAAAACGAAGTTCCTATACAACATTTGTAGGAAAAGCAGTAAAAGATTATAGCTCTTGACGGTGCTATTTTGTGTTCCTACTCTGAAAAATTAACGCCTAGTAACTTTAAATAATATCATGTAAAGATAATTACATTCAAAACGTTGGTTCTTTATTAAATAGGGGTTGTAAGCATACCCGAATGAAATTTAATTCTATTCAAATAAAAATATATGAATACGCAAGAGAATGCCTTTGTGCTGCATTCAAATGGCTTGCTTGATAATAATCACCGTAGTGTACATTATACATGTTGGGCATGACAATACCACGATTTTAACAATACTTAAGAGCGTCTTCTGAATAAAATAGGTAGGGGTAATGAACCTTCTTTGGATTTTATGCACAACGTAGGAAATGCATCTCTATACATATATATTTCAGTTGTTATCCCATGTTTCCCTTCACTGAAAAACGTTAATACTTTCATGTTTAGATATATTCATTAGGAATATGAAAGTATCCCTATTTTTTAATTTTGCTGGAATTAACGAAACAGAAATATTTAAACACAAAATTGGAATGAGTGTCTTAAGCGCACCGTTATGGAGAACAGAATGGTCAAGGTATTCCGAACCAAACCCGAGAAAATTTGATCTATACACCATTTCTTAAATCATACAGTTAAGATAATTCTTACTCAGTAAATTAATGGAAATTAAGGCAACTAGGAAGACTATTGCGCGAGAATTTACAAAATCTATTTATCACAACAATGCAAAAATATGAAAATCACGGCGGAACTTTAATCTTTGAAAACCAGGACACTACAAAAACACCGACTTCTCGGAATGATTGCATGTATTGCTATTCGCAGACCTACGTTAATAATTCCCAGTACGTACAACATTTTACCCTCCAAAGTAATTCCTTTAACTTATGGCAGATTATAAATGTTCAATAATTCAATAGCTTGATTAATTTTATTTAACATTCAATAATTTTGTATTTAAATTGCAACAATGAACGAAAAGTAAAAAAATACAACTACAGTTAGGATCATCCCAGACATAATTACACCGCAATATGGGATGTAGAATCAAAAAATTCCCGGAATTGCGCTGGTGTGCTGGTACACGAGAAGATACGGCAGCCGTGTTGCACCGGTGGGTACGTGGTAACCTCACACACCATCTTGGATAGTTGGTTGACAGTAACGTCGCTCAGTTGGAGTTTATAGCCTGCAAATTGCAGGCGTGTTCCATGCATTTGACGGAATGTCGCAATTTAAACACAGCGATTACTGGTGATGGGCGTTGCCAAATAAAATGTGAAAGTTATGTTCATCGCATTCTTCAATAACGAAGGCATGATGTACCATGAATTCGTACCACTGGGATAAACGGTTAACGCCGCGTTCTACGTGCAGGTCACGTTTGACACGTTTGCATATGCGAGGGGTAAGACCACAAAAATGGCTTCTAAGTTGGAAACAGCGTCATAACAACGCCCTCATCGATCAAGCGTTAGCAATTCAGTAGTTTCTGGCGGCGAAACAAATTCCAGAGGTGCTGTAGCCACCTTACTTGCCCGATCTGACACCTGCTGACTTTTGGTTGTTTCCTACTATCAAGATGGGGTTTCGCGGTGAACATTTTCCGACAGTCGATAACTTCAAAGACAACGCGACTGTTGCTTTGCGATCCATATCAAAAGACGAGTTGTAACGTTCGTTTAGTTTTGCCGCGTCACATGAATTAAAGTCTTATTTTAATTGCCGCTCCATAATCGATTACTATTATATTATTTCCAAAAGTTAATTTATAGGTCACTTTTTCGAAACTTAAGGGAACTCGGACAAGCATGTTTAGTCTATATGCCGATTGAAAACAGTTCTTAGAATTCTTTGTCTAGTAAATGGCCCTGAAATTCCTACGCTTTCCCGGAAGTCCTACGTAGAACGTTTTATTCTATAATGATTACGTTAGGGGGGGGGGGGGGATTCAGTCAGCCCAAGCTTCTGAAGGTGAACGCACGTGGTTTTGAGCCGGAGCTTTTTGGTAGCGCTTCTGCTAACTTAAGTTACCGTATCGCTTTTCTTGCCTGGGGCAGAATATTCTCCACATTGATTCGGATTAAATATTAGCAGAGTATAGCGCTTTAGCAAAGACAATTTAGTGAAATTATTTTCTCGGCCTGTGTCGGACTACAGCCATTAACCCCGTGAATACTCACTAACAGTGGCGGCTTGTACTAAAGGGCACAAGGGCACGTGCCCACCCAACCACCAAGATAAACACAGAAAGAAATTCGCATGTAATTTAGTGCATTATTTTAATTTCATTATTTTAACGATGGTATCATATTTTCCTTCCGCACCAAAGGCGCGGCTAACACGCTAAAAACTATGTTCCGTGGAACGCTCTGATTTGTACCTATTTAGAGGTTGATTCGGTTACCTATCGGTTATCTTCGCTATACGCGATATACCAGGCGAATGGGGCACCGAGCACATTGTTCCCGTTTGCAGTCAACGTTTGAATTTGCACTTTGGAGCGCGTTTGAATTCAAAGACGAAAGTGACGTTTTTTCAATGATGGAAGTTAATTGTGTGCAAAAAGATCGACTGAACGCATTGGCGGTCCTATCAATAGAAAAGAAGTTCGTCCAGTCTATCCCGGATTTTGACAACAAAGTCATAGTCTTTTCCAGCATGAAAAATAGGAGAATGGATTTTATGTACAAACAATAGGTAAGTTTTTTCTTGTGTCCACCCTCTTTCTTAACTCACGAGCCGCCACTGCTCACTAAGCTGTTACCACATTCAATCGTCGTTCAACGAAGATTTTGTTCCTGTCTATAACACCCGGAATTTCCCGTTTTCCCGAAGAAAGTCGTGATCTAGCCTGCAGGGGCGTGCTTGCGATTTTTACCGCTTCTTAAGGACCTAGGAATACCCGAAATTGTGCCTCTCTCTCTACTCACTACCTGAAGAAAACTAAGGTAAAAATTGTTATTGTGATATTATGAAAACTTGTTCCGAAATTCATTTGACTGGTTTAAAGTGCTGAACCCTTTTCTTGATGCAACATAATGCAACCTTCAGCCGTCAATTGCTATTAGTTGTTAATCGGAAAGTGTAACTAATTTCTGTAAACTCGAACGTCACTGGCTGGGCAGATATATGTGTTTAGTAAAGTAAATATCGTAAGCCAGCGGCGGCGAGCCCTTGTGTTTTAACGTCCCATATTTGTGCTCAACTACAGCTATTACCGTTTTGATGGTATTTTTCGTACCGTGCGTGTCACCAATTTCAAGCAAGACAATTATAATTGTCTTGAAATTCACCACATCTTTTATTTCTGTGTATTTTTATTGTATTTGCATGAACTTTCTAAAATTTATATACATGAGGAGGCACAATAAAGGTGAGTTCGATTCCCGTAAGCTGCTGGTTTCTTGGCTCTCCTACGAGAATCTGCATTCAGCTGTAACTTGGGGGGTGGCCCCCATTAATTTCGACGTACCCTGTATACATTACTACTACGTTAGATTTCCTTCCCTTGAGCATTTCTCGTGAGCCAACCTTACTGCTCTGGGTTAAGCCGAAGACACTTTCATCTTTCCTGCTGCCGTTCGATGAAAAAGCTCGTTTGGCCCATAACAGAGTTTAGCAGTGATTCCTGCGATGCAAGGCCGTCAAAGCAAGTGTGTTTATGTAGGCGGAAAGTACTTTGAATGTGATTAGAGCCGCAACGGTGAATTCCGGGAGTTTTTTGATATTACCTCGTATATTATTACCTTTATCCGAATTTTCTATCCATTCTAAGCATTCATATAAACTTCCGATGTGCTGGATTAGTTTTGTTCCCATTGAAAAATCGTTTTATTAAGTTTGAATGAAGTTCTAATATTGACAAAATGGTTGGTATTGTAGGAGTTGATCACATGTGAAAAACGATTAATCCTGAGAAATAATGAGTTAAAAAGTTTATGGTATCTTCATACCCTACACTATTCTAAGGTTCTAAACAACTAAGAACTTTTTAGATATAATAATTTGTTTATTATTAAATATGGAGGTACTTAATAAACCCACAAATAGTGTTTTAAGATAATTAAGCATATCTCCAATGTATTCATTCGTAACCGGACTATTCCTCACTATTCACGTTAAAAATGAACAAAATATATCTGAAGGAGATCCAACGTTGGTGGAATAAATAAATTCAGTTTTCTGATTAAATTATTGAAACTTCGGTTTTTCCGAATCGACATATAGTCTACTTATACTAATCAATAATTTGTAGTGTGATTTTCATTTTCCTGTAGGTAACAAAATACGGTTATTATTTAACAGCTTATTACTACAAACAGTATAGGTTTACCTTTAACAGCACTTCACAAAAAAGTGTTTCCCGTGAAAATAATAATCCACGTATAAATAAAAAAGTTATAAAAACGGAAGTCATAAATTATGATTATCTTGAAGGTACACATAAGGAATGACCGAGCAAGATGTAGTATTTATTATTCTGTTCTTTCGCGGTTACCAGCCAGGGTGCGTTAAAAATTGTAGCATACAAATAATTATGAAGGTGGCATTGACTTAATACCGCGGAGATTTGCAGCGTTAAAAATGTCCAAAGAATTTCAGTATTTTCATTGTCATTACTTAAAACTTTCAATGTATTTTCGTTATGCATTAATACAACAGAATTGCACAGACGTGTGTCTTGTGCACATAAAGCGCGTTATTCAACACTAACCATGATTTTCTTCCATTTCCGGTTCCGCCGGAAATGATTACTATTTTTTATATTTCAAAGAAAACACTGTATATTTTTATATTTTTAGAATCTATATACAATTCTGAATTTCTAAGAGAGTACAGTTGGTTTTAGCGGCTTGTATACGTGATAATAAATCAACACTGTGGGAAATTTCAGGATACAGTGTCCGAAAGGATGCAGGTAACATTGCAAACCGTTGAGAAATAGGAGAACCTGGAGGGTAACTTAAACAAAAGTAGCTATGCTAGCATTTACACAAAGAAGGGATTTGAACAACCTCAGAACACCCAAAATATTCGGGAAAAACAGATGTCAGAGATGGTGAAGTATTTCAGAGTAGTTCTCGATAGCAACCTAACCTATAGTCAAGATTTGGAACACATCACCGGAACATTCTTTACCTATAAGCGAATGTTTTAAAGGACGTGGGAGCTGGGACACAAAATGGTATGAGGTATGGGGTAAGTGGTTGTTCCTACAATCACCTACTCATCACTAGTGTAGTGGCACGAGAACTGAAATCACAGGGAATAAGTAAGCTTGTAACGTTTCGCCCTGGTTGCTTATTGGGGGACGAGAACGGTCCAAAATGTATACTCTGGGTACGCTCTTGAGTTGCAGAGAATTCAATTACAAGTGCTTGGAAAAATAATTTATTAGATGTTAATTAAATATATGTACATAATAAAATGAAAATAAATATGTTTCTGATTTTAATTAATGTAAAAAAATTAATCCTTGACACGCCACCGGTTTTTGGTCGGCCGGATGTCTTCCCCAAGTCAACAGGCCGACTAGCTCGTCTTGTAGTTGCGCTGTCTTTGCGGTTTCACAAAATGTCCGCTCGATCGCACCTAATTTTTAACATAAACAAACGAATTATTTATGCTTTGTTTTCGCAAAGAATGGAACTTCCTTGCAATCGAACAAACGAAGTTTGTGATTCGGAACTTGGGAAAATGTTGTGGAAACTTTTCAGGTTATAATTTACACGTGCAATGTGCGAAAATTTGCTTGTTTTAAACAAAGTGCCATTTGAGTAAAACAGGAACAAATCCTTGTGCGTAGATACACCTGTGTTTCGTCGACAGTTGACAGCCCCAGAATTCACAATCTGTATGTATTCGGTTTCAAATTTTACGGTACCAATCATTCAAACAGGATATTTTACTTTAATCAGGTTTCCTGGAATTTCAAAAACTCAAACTACGCGATTTTAAAAGTGCAGTTGTTTTATAAAGAATTCAACCTAGCTTTGCTGGGTAAAATCTGACCAGCGCAGGATTCTGAATGTTTCTTGATTGTAACAAGAATATAAACACGTATACATTAAATTTTACAGCCAATATACCGGGCACATGGAACAGGCAATCTAATTACTCGACTGAAACTTCTCCAGTTCAAAGCAACGAGATTGTAACTAATTTTCACCCTACAAATGGACACGAAAATACTCCGTGACTGAATTTATAGAAAGCTTCGAACTGTTTGAAATATACTCCAACGCAATTCAAATATGCAAACGGGATCTACAAGAATTTGACGTTTCGTGAAATTCCTCCACGCATTACGACAAAGCTTGTACAGGGTGTTCAACTAGCAAACAGCAGAAATTATTAAAGCTTATTTACTTCGTTGATTCAGACACCGACTCGATAAGCAGTAATAACTTCAAACAGAAACTTATAGCGATGGTAACCGATTCAAACACCGGCACACCAACGATAAAAATGTCTGTGACAGGGAAAACGGACTACGGGGCACTCAAATGAACAAGCAAAGCAGGTTAAATATTTATATTTTCCAAACTTACTTTCAAAACGTGCTGGAAATCAAACGACTTCGAACGGCGATATAAATTGACAAATGACCACGACGGGTGTCGACTGGCGAAGCCCACTGGATTACTCAGCTTCGGGATCTGTAACTGGAAACGAAAATTATTAAATTTGTCAATAAAACAACGGCGAAAAACACTGGAAAGTTATTAAATCACTTTCGGGTAAGTGTACGGAATTAGTAAACGGATTTTCCTACAACGGTTACTTTCAGGATCGGATTTTCAACACTAGGATCTTCTAAGAATACTCTTAGAAGAAGGTCGAGGAATATTTCTGACTTTGAATTAAATCCAAAGCCAGGGAATAAAGCGAGTTTGAAATGACCGCGCCTGTGGTTTTATACCGGCCATTTCAAATTTCGGACATGCGCGCAACCCCACTCTTGTTTGGAGGGGCCGCATGTTTCTGGAAGATTTTCGGGTGACGACTGCGGGCAGATGTATGTTGACGCCATTTTTATCTCAAAATGTTCAACCCTCGTGTATTGGAAATTAACACCATTTTGACCCGTTACAAGCTACAACGGCTGGTTGGTCTGGACATCACAGGAGCAATATCCACAACTCCAACTTCCCCCATTACAAGTCATTATGAACGTACCACTAAAAGTGAAGGCGACTGCAAAACTGGGGGCATATCGACTGAAATCGAATGAATACGGGAGGTACGCGGATTCCCCCCGATACCATAACAAGACCTTTAGCACCTGCAAGGACACCACGTCTTACAGATGTAGTCGAACAGAATAACTTCTGTCTTTGACTTCAGAAAACCGTTTAAAGACCGTCATACCGCAGCAGATCAACTGCAGCAAATATGAGCCGCGCGTAAATGTCAATAGTACACAGACAGATCAAAAGTAAAAATTGGACACAGAATGGTATATTTAAAACTGGAACGGGCAACAATAAACCCTAGCACTGCTTACCTATGTCCAAATGATCATACAGGTGGCCTATGCTAATAGGAGGATCTATACCATATCGAATAATCAGGCGGAGCTCAAAGCGCTGTCATCAAATGTGTTCAAATTTAGCCTAGTCCTAAAACATCATAAGAGCTTTGTAGAACTAGGACAAAATACAAACTACATTTGGTATGGGTACCAGGACACCAAGAATATTATGCTAATGAACAAACAGCCAAATTAGCGAAAGCTGGAAACGAAACAGTCATTGGGCCCAGAACCAACCTGCGGAATAACGTACACTACCACTAAGGAACAAAGCAGAATCTAGTTATGAAAAGCTTATTGTAATTACTGGCACGACCACCCTGTTTTGAGGCACTCAAAAACTCTTATCAGATTTCCATTCAGGAAAGCGATACAAGAACTCCTAAATTTACAAAATGAGAAATTAAGACAGCTGAATCGTTATAGGACATGGTCATCTAAAAAAATCTGTCTTTGTTACAGCAACTGGACAACCCAAAATGTAGAATCTATGATGAAGGAAAACGGACACCTTTTCACTAGTTATGTTCACTTCGGGGAACCAGAACTGGAATCCGATATGATCAAAGAGGCTTCCTTTAAATTACGCCTGGGATTCGCAAGGAACCAGCCGCCACAATAGGTGGTATAGGCCTCGATGCATGGGATTCGCAAGGAAAAATAGGTAATACTCAGTGTTGGGTAAGTTACTCTAAAAAAGTAACTAAGTAAGTTAATCAGTTACTCGGCAAAAAAGTAACTAAGTACGTTACTAAGTTACAAAATTATAAAAGTAACTTGAATAAGTTACTAAGTTACCATAAAGTAACTCGTTATTTTTTAAGTTACCTTTTTTTATGAGACGCTACTAATGTACATGCAATTACTACCAACTTAATATCAACAGAAACAGGTATTTTATTGCTCGCTAACCGCACGTCTTCAAAATCATCAACCTCCATGAAAGTGCTGTTCATTTTTATAAACAAACACTTATTGAAACTTGTCACAAACAAATTTACTATATGAAGTGCAAATAGCATACAACACAGATTTATTATAGTAATGTTTAAATAGCAGAACGTGGGGGAAGGAACAGGCTTAGAGCTTAGAGGCGCTGGTTCAACGATGTTTTTGGGATTTTCCCAGGATTCTATTTTTTTTTTCGTTATTATTGAAATATAGAGACGGTGAATGTATTTTCGTCTGAATTAGACACCCCCAACCTGCGCACAGGCGTTAGCAATGTACTTCCCAGTAATCCGCATACCTGCCCAGAGAGCTTCTAGTTGTTAAAGGATTAAAGATTACTGGAAATAGCTTACACCACCCAAATAGGATCCGTCAAATATTATTTATTATCGACTAAGTACAAGAAGGTATTTCTGTGTTCGGTATTAGCATTTGCATAGTAAAGCATTCGAAATTTCAACAAATTCTCAGCTTCAGGTATAATAATTTAGAAAACACTTGGTTATTATAATAGGAGGAATATTCATAAGTAGTGTTAATTTTTATTAATATATTGTTTTTCTTTGTCTTATGTTCTCTCTGCAACTAAATAATCTTATTAAAAAACCAATTCAAAACTGTCAAGCAAACAAACAATTTTTTTCAGGATAATACCACTACCTTAGAAAATCTGAATACAAGGTAGAGAACGTCTTCAGAAATATTACTTTTGAAACATTGCGGAAAACTATACATATATTTATTAATCAGGGTAAATTAATCTGTTTTTTAGATCGTTATGATAAAAGGTATTTGTGACACTTATAGGAAAAATGAATTGTGTAAAATGTCAACCGACGACCTTGAAGATAAAAATGCTGTAATAATAATAATAATAATAATACCAGATTCCAAAACTGGAATACAGCGTTTTTTTACGATTATTAACAGAGAAGAAAGGCATATCAATATTATTGGATAATTAGAAAATACATCAATGCTGGACTTAAAATACCGAAAAACGACGATTTTTCTTAAAATATCTGTTAGGAAAATGTGTAAATGAAGCAGTAGGCAAAAACAGTTTTGCAAAATTACCTTCTAAAAAGCGGAATTCCTCAAACTTGTAAATCCTAGGCCTTCGGCATCTTTTCTAGTTGCACCGGTATTGACGTACAGTTTACATTTACAAGTCAGGTGAATAGAGTGGGTGATTCATCTCAACAACGCCATGTTTCATAAAACATTATTTCACCAACAGTGCAGAATGGGCAGGTGCATTGTCATGAAACGAGACGCACTCGAGAAAAGCGTTGCAATAATATCTTCATTACTCTAACGTAGAATGTACCATTTACTGTATGTGAAACCCCTCGTCTATTTTAAATTTTTGTATTCCTCTCATTCTCCTGTTCTCTTTTTAATGAATAACTCTGTAACTTTAATTTTTACTATCATCTGATACTTCCATAAGTGAGTAGTTATGGAGTAGCATGAGTATCATGTTAGATCGAGTACAATTTATTTTCTCAGAGCTAAACACTCCAATATTCACTTTTTGGATGAAAGAAAGGGAATTATAGAGGCAGCCCATAACAATGATTTTAAAATTGTTATTTTAAAGAGGGTGCCAAAAATAACATTTATGAACATTTTGACTTATTAAAACGTGTGAAATGCATTTTAAGGCAGAATTCATGTCATTTTTTTAATAGGGGCTGTAAATTAAGATTTGCACATATTTTCAACTGTAAATCACCGTTAAAGCTCAACTAATTCTGGCGGCCTGCAATATTTGTTACTGTTTGTCGTTTTTAGAACTACAATCTTGAGAGGTACACTGTTATGGTCTTTTTAAATTTGCCGCTTTATATGAATTAATTTCTTAATTTGATTGCCGCTAGGCAATAGGAATTAATAACGTTATTTTAATTGCAGTCTTATTTTGGGTTACCGTTTCGCTATTATGTTGCATCTTTCTAAGTTTGAGTTATGTTGCCAGTTCCTTTTGTGTCGAAATTGCCGAATGTTGTTTTTCTCGCGTTTGACCTTGCACACTTCCGAGAATTCACGTGTCCCTTATTCTGGAACATTTTATCACATTTCGAAATATGGTGCAATTCTTTGGGGGAATGAAGGGTCGTGTTGCGGTTTTACAGGCAGTCAACCTTCCACCTTTAATGGCTCCGGTCGCTCAAGTCCATCCACGAGGACCGTAATTACGTTGTGCTGCAGGGGCGGCTTTTGGGTTTTCTTTTTTTCGAGGGGTATGCGTTATGTGTGTTCCGTCTTGATGTTTTACCAAGGGGTACTAAACAGACCATGAGCTACTGCCAGATTTAAAAGGAAACACTGGATTCAACCCCGCTAAAGGCAATTGCTTGTGAATTGACCGATCGCCTTCGGGGCGGATTAATTTTCGAGACCAGCTCCCGCCCCTCTGCGGTTACCGTCGGTGCGAAGAGCGCATCAAAGTTCCGGGCCCCTGGCTGGTGACTTCATTCAATCCAGTTTGCGGGGACGTACCTGTGGATCTTTTTTGCATCATTCTGT